>JBBUKS010000029.1:9012989-9023491 GCA_038050645.1 Hedychium gardnerianum
AAGGAGAAAACCTCACCTCCAGTCGTCGTCGCTCGCCGTCCCTCGCCGCTCGCCGTCCCTCGCTGCTCGCCTCTTTCTTACTCGCCTCTGCCTTTGACCTAGCTGCTCGCCTCTGTTTTGCCCTAGCTGCTGCTCTGTTAAAAACTTAGTAATCAAGATAGCCCAGAATAGCACACGCTATCGTGCACTAAGTCAAGATAGCGCACGCTATCATGCGCTATTGACGCTATTGTCCCGAATAGCGTGGGCTATTCGGGACAATCGCTAATCAGCGAACGCTTTGTAGCGTTCTCTGATCGTAGCGCGCGATAGCGTACTACATAGCGCGCTATCTGCCGCTATTGAAAACACTGGTCTTAAGTTCGAATAAAAAAATGAAAAAAAAAATTAAAAATATTAAAGGACTATTTTTTTTTTTTTGCCTAGGGTCTCAAGTAACCTTGAGACGGCCCTCTCAAGTAACCTTGAGACGGCCCTGCCACCATCATCACTTCAAATGTGTGTTTTAAGTCTGATTGTTATTATGAAGGAATAACTTTTTCCACTAGTTCTAAAGCCTAAATCAGTCGCTGAAAACTTCAATGCAGTTATCATCTTGGAAAAAGTTCAACTTGATCTTCCTCTTCTTCCTCATGAGGAAATTGATCCTCCCCTTCTACTCTTTCACCTTGTTTTGCATCATCCTTCCCTTGACAATGTTTGCTCCGGAGGCGGAGCTGTCAATTTGGATGATCTGCTACATTCCTGTTTGTTGAGTGTCTGAGGCATTGACATGATTTCTTCCTCTACTGTCTTAGAAGTTGTATTTTTTTTTTCTTGTGACATGCTTACTTTTTAATTTTGGGAAGAATATTAAAATTATTCTTTGGAGGAAAGTATTATGTTATTGTAATTAGTCTTTGGAGGAAAGTATAGTAAGTATTATGTTATTATGATATAGTATGCATTGAATCCTCTTTTTTTTAAAATTTTTATATGCTATTAACCGCAGCACACGACCGCACACTGCAAATGCTCTTAACTGTAGTGCACGGTCGCGCGCTGTCAATGTGTTAGGACTTTTAACAGTTTTGAGTTGTGTAGCATGCGATGTACGTTGCAGATAAAATAATTGTGCGTTGAAAAAAGTCAATTTTATTGTAATGTGAGTCCCAACAAGCACCTATTTATCAAACTTTTTCATCTGCCAAAACTTTTTGAATTTTTCATATGCCAAGACTTGGAAGAATATCTTATTTGTAACTTATATACCTCAAGGGTAACATTTGTTCAGGAGAACAATAAGGTGAATCTAGAACTTGGGAAGAATTTGGGATGGTAAATTTCATCTATTTAACAATTTGATAATAAGATGATGAAGTCGGAGTCAAACTTTAGCATAAAAAATTCTTGTAAAATTGTGACACAACAAGGTTGAGGATTGAAGTCATTGTCAATTGGAAAAGGAGCATGCAAAGGTAGGAATTCGATATGTAATACCTCATCCTAATCTTCTCGAGTTTTACCTATGTAATGGGGGGATGCTTTGGATATGCAATACCTCATCCATATGGTTGTTCCATCATGACAAATAAGAGGAACTTAAACTAAACAATTTATTTGATTTAGATCTAAAGTGATAAGAGTCAAAATCTAGACAAATAAGAGGAACTTAAACTAAACAATTTATTTGATTTAGATCTAAAGTGATAAGAGTCAAAATCTAGTGGACATGTAAAATAGTTCAAGAATGTTAATACATTTTGATTGAAGATTAGAAGCATGAACAATACTATGGCTAGTTTTTTGGAAAGGTATGTAAAAGATTTTGGAAGAGAAATTAAAGTGAATTGTAGAAAAAAATTAGCATGATGAAACAAACACTAATGAAGATAAAGATAAAAAAAAGAGGCAATGATTGGAAGGGGGGCACCACTTAAGATTCATAATAATTGAGTAAGACAAATCCTTATCCTAAAGAATGATTAAAAGTCGATAAGGCTTTTATATCAAAGTCCATTTCATGAAATAGGATACAAGGGAGATTAACAAATGTAGAGAAATTTACTTACTAACCATAGATGTACTAGATGAGTGAGCTAATAAAGCAAGGAAGATATATGTGAAGATAATTCTTAACCAATAGTTAAAACTTACCATGCGATAACTCATTGAATGAGTACTTTGAGATCTATAAAAGCGAGAGTTAAGAACACTTGCAAAGGGGTTGACATATAACTCAAGTTACTACCCTCGAGCCTACTTTAGTTTGACTATCTTAAAATCATCTCTATTTAGCTCACTCATTCCCTAAAAGCTCTTTTACCATGCCCTATAATAGCAAAAATCAAAGTGATTCCCATTCACATGAGACACATCACAAATCTTTCAACCCAACCTAATCTAATCTCATCGATCAAACTCAAGCAGTTCAAACGGGACTCACCACTAGACCCTACATTTACCTCGACCAAATTTCAAGCAATTCGCTCAAATGGAACTTACAATTTCATTCAACTAGAATGAATTCCTCCCAATCCAATCCCTCTAGTAGACTTGCTCATCTATTATAGTTTCAACCTTAGTAAGACAATAAAATAGGGGGGAAAATAGTTCATGACTATAAATTAATATGTTTTTTTTTTCATTTCCCCCCACAAATATTCATAATAAACCTATAGTTTGAAACCTGAGGAACATGACCATCAGATGCAATTCTTGTCTTTTATTAGCACAACCAAACAAAAACCAGCTCATCTCACTAAAATAATTGGAGCAGATAACTCCATGATCAATCCTTTTTTATTTTTGATTTTTTTTGTCGTACTAAATGGAGCATGATACTTATTTCCAAGCTCTAACCATTTCTCTCTCTATATATTATTCATAGCAGATCAACATCAACAGCTTAACTAATTAAAGAAGAAAGAAGAAAGAAGAAGAAGAAAAAGAAGAAGAAGAAGGAGGAGTGTGAGTGATTAATGGGAAATAGCTTGAGGTGTTGCTTGGCTTGCGTGCTCCCCTGCGGCGCCCTCGACGTCGTCCGCATCGTCCATCTCAACGGCCACGTCGAGGAGTACGGCCGCCCAGTTCAGGCGGGCAAGATCCTGGCCGCCAACCCTCACCACATCCTGAGCACCCCCTGCTCGCGGGGCGTCGCCGCCCGCAAGATCCTCATCGTGTCCCCGGAGGCCGAACTAAAACGTGGCCAAATCTACTTCCTCATCCCGGAGTCAGCCGTGCCGAGGCAGAAGACCAAGCCCGCGGCGTTGGAGGCCCAGCGGAGGAAGCAGAAGGAAACTACTCAGAGCGAGAGCCACCTCAGCGAGGGGAAGAAACTGCCGTGCCACCGCCACCGCCACCGCCACCGCTGGAGAGGCCGGGTCGGCGCGTGGCGCCCGCACCTAGACAGCATAGCAGAGGACTGAGAAAATATCTACTCTGTTGATAAATTCGTGGCCACCTTCTTTTCTTTTTTTTCTTTTCTTTTCTTTTCTTTTTTCCTCCGGCTTATGAAAAACTTCACATATATATATATATATATATATATAAATAAAAAATAAAAAATAAAAAAAAAGGGGTGAAAGTTGTAACATGAACTCAATTTTATCATATTTTTAAAATTTAAAATAAATCATCTACTTTATTAAATTTAGATAATTATTTTTAACTATATATCATATTAATTATTCTAAAAAATTATTTTTCATCATATTAATTAATTTATTTTTATTTTTATTATTACTTTCTCTTATTATTATATTTATAATAATGAAGAGTTTAGGAAGAAAAGAGATTGATAGAAATATTATTTAATATTTAGAAATTAAATTAAATTTTTTAAATTTAAAAAAGTATTGTTTATAAAATTTAAATTTATAAAATAGATAGGATAGTTGAGATAATTTTTTTTTTTACTATAAAATTTAAATTTAAACTAAAATTTTTATTTAGAAAAATATAGATACTTTTACGGTCTATTGTTCAAGCTTCAACTCTTTCAGCAATCTCAGGTTCAATGAATGGTCACCATGTGCATGCATCCATGGCTGCCCACGAGATACAGGAACAGTACTCCTCATAATTCAGACAATCCAAATCCACTGGCCAATGATTGAACACAGAGCTGGATTGCATCCTAGATTTCCTTCCAGGCTGCATCTCCTCAACAAGATCCGCAGTCTGATTTTAACAGTGGGAAAGAGGAGTAAGTTTTAATATCAGACCTTCTCAGCTGTGCAGTAATATTTTAACTCTCAAGCTGTCTGTCCGCATATTAAATTCTCAACGCGTGGAGTAAAATGGTAAAGGCATATTGATATAGTACAACGGTAAATACTTATAGGAGAAATAAAATAATCAAAATTTAAATCTCAGACGAATATTTTACCGGTGGACTTTTAGCGTGTATAAATTATCAAAGTTGGTCTGCTGTGCAATAATATTTTAACTCTAAAATTGTCTGTAGACCTACTTAACTTCTCAATGTGTGAAGCATGGAGGGCCAACATTAATAATCATGGCAAAGGCTCACTAATGTGATACAGAATCATCAGCGTTTGAATTCCAAATGAAATGAATATTTTAAAGATGAATTTTTATTATAGTATTTAATTAAAAAATGATTATATTTATTTTAAATATTTTTCATAGTTCGTCTTCAATTTTTGTTAAAAGAGATATATTATGAAATCAGTTTATAGTCGACCGTCAAATGATTAAAGGTTACTTTTTTTTTAAAAAAAAATAAATTTTTAAATATGTATAAGTTGTAATCCAAATTTATTTAATAGATGACTAAGAGTAAAAGGTTATTTAACTCCAAAATTAATTAGATAAAATTTAAGCACTTGAATTACCTATAAAAAGATATTCTGAAAGAGAATTAGCTTTATGTCATTGCTTTCAGCCTTCATTAGTTGTTTAGTGGAACAAATAGTTGGCAAGTCTGACTTCAGTTCATTCAATATTGCCTAGCACACATGCATGGAGATGGTGGAATAAAATAAATGGTTATTTGTTAATAGAATGGGTATAAACAATTTTATGAACTGGTGAAGGAGAAATTTGCATTCCTAACTCATCTTTTGGTTCATTCGATTTTGTTGTTTCTTTTTAGCCATTAGTGTGGCATAATAATTGTAGGTTGAGTCATGGTTAATGGCACGTAGAGTAGAATGTTCTTTGCGAATGGCGAGTTGTTAGGGGTTTCGTTTGAGATTTGATTAAAGGATCATCGAAGAACTTCTTAGTAGCTTGATAAAAGGATTGATAATTAATTTTAAAGATGGAATACTAAATATGGTATGATTAGTGTCATGCTAGATGTTTTCTAAGAGATAAATTGCTAAGACAGGGTAGGTACTAGGGCCTCCTTGAATGTTCTTAGGCGTCAAAGAAGGGATCACTTATTGGGATAGAAGTTTAAATTTCTATAGAATTAGGGTGTGATGTGGGGGTAAGTATGGGTGATACATGGCAAATCCTTGATTTGGTCGATATAGAGTCCACATAGACAATCCTTGACCTGATCAATGTAGATCCGAGTCCTTTTTGAGTCTTAACTGCACTCGGGTTTTGAGTCGGATAGAGTTATAACTACCTTGGAATAGGTCGACTCAACTTGGGAGAACTTGAAACTAATCGAAGTAACTTTGTCGAGTCAAGCGAAGTTTTGGCCAAGTCAGTGGAAGATTTGGTCCTAAAGGTTGATGAGGTTAGATTCAAGTGTGGTAGAACAAGGGATGTGTCTATTGCGGGAAAGGCATCAGATGAACAATTTCATCAGTTATCTCATCAACAGTAATGAGCATGGGTGGGAAAGGTGCTTGATTACAAATGCTAGAATTATTCAGCTGTTGAGAATTATGCAACCGCTAGGAATGATGACATCAAATGCAGGGGAGGGGGCGCAACCATTCTAAGGAGGATACTCTTTATCGATTCGGTAGTCTACCGAATCAATTGCACTAATCAATCTAGTAGCTCTCAATCGATCGGGCTAATCAATTCAGTAGGCTTTTGTGGGCTCGAAATTTGTTATCAACTCACCAATCGATTGATACAATACTTGCCTAAACCCAAAATTCTGGGTTTAGGCCAATCAATTGCTATTGTTCTGAAACCTTGAATTGAGGTTTAGGGGTTTTTCTCACCAATTGATTGATGAACCCTAGAATGATTTTCATCCCTAAACTCTTAAGTACATTCCTCCCTTCAACGTACCAATCTCAATTGCCTCATGCCAGATGAACCTCATGTTCCCTGGATTTTGTGCCTGGAGCTTCCTCATCTCTGGGTCTTCATCTACCCTTGCATCTGATCTCACAATCTGCTCGGGTTTCCACCTTTTGCCAAGAGTCTGGTCCTCGACCTTCTTGGTCTTTCCTTGCCTTGCATCTGGTCTTCCGACCTGCATGAATTTCTTCTTGCCAAGAATCTGTTGACATTCTTTGACTTTCCTTACCTTGCATCTGGTTTTCTAACCTACATGAACTTCTTCTTGCCAAGAATCCGGTCCTTGACTTTCTTGAACTTCTCTTATCCTGCACACTCATAACTCAAGTGAGATCCAATTTATTAACCTAAACTTAAATAATTGTCAATAATTGAAACTTCTCATGGGAGTGAGATGCTAGGTTTACCTTCAATTGCATCTCACAAAAATATAAGGTTTACCTTGATTGTATTTTTGATATATCTAGATGGGAGTGAGATGCTAGGTACAACCTTCTTGGTCATAATGCTTGTTATGATGCATTACTTGAGCAAGAATTAGGTTGACATCTTTTATGAATCATTGACTTGACCAACCATGGGGAAGACCAATACATAATTGATGTGTATTTGGTCCAAAGATCATGATTGGACATTTCGACAAAATAAAAATACAATAAATCATTCCAACACACATGAATTCACTTATTAATTCAAGTTACACCTCTTATATACGTATAAAATTGTTAGTTATGAAAGATGACACGAAATGGAGGAAAAACAAAGTTTATTAGGTGTTATCAGTAATACCAATCGATTGGTGACAATTACCAATCGATCGGTAACTCTGCTTTAGCCACATAATAGCGTTCAATTGATCACGCATTTCAACTGAGCCACACCAATCGATTGGTAATTCTGTGGTTAACCATAGAATGACTCTGAATCTATTGGGTAATTGATTCGGTTGGGGGTCGAGATTCTTAGGTTATGTTAATCGATTGGTAATTAGTGATAGATTTCACGAGCATAGAACTGAGCCAAATTGATCACGCTGATCAATTAGAATATACCAATCGATTGGAGCAATTGATTGGTGTTGTATTTCCCCAGGCATAGAACCCAGCCAAATCGATTGCGTTGATCGATTGGGATATGCCAATCGATTGGGATTACATTTCCTGTGCATAGAACCACCTTGAATCAACTCTGCCGATCGATTGAGCCACACCTATCGATTGGTGGGTCTCACCAATCGATTGGTAGGCGTGATTTTATACCCCGTGCCCTAACTAATCAATGCACTCCTCAATTTTCCCCCCACCCCTAACTTTCTGACTCACTTGTCGGGTGTGTTACCCGTTGCTCTTCTTCTACTGCGCTCCCTCCAGTGCTCCCTCTGATGATCTCATCACTACAGTAAGCCCTAGAACCAGTTTTCCTTTAGGGTTCCAGTCACCTTCCTTTCTTGTTTCTCAGTCATCGATTACTCGTCCATAGAGCTAGGGTTTTGGCGAAGGCTCACTGGGGGCTGGAGGTGGCAGGCGGCTCATCGATTGTCAAGCGCGAGCAGTGGCGCGATCGATCATCGAGCATGAGCAGCGAGGGCAGTGCTGGCTCGGCGTCTCCCCCATTCTTTCATGCAGAAGGCTCATCAGGGGTCGAAGATTGGAGGTTGGAGGTGGCAAGCGGTTCACCAGTCATCGAGCGCGAGCAACGACACGATCAGTCGTCGAGCGCGAGCGAGGGCCGTGCCGACTGAGGTGATGGCGGTGTCGACTGAGGCGAGGGCAGTTCCGACTAAGGTGGCGGGCACACGATCGCGTGAGTGAGGGACAAGGATGACTATTGTTTTTTAACTTAGGTTTTTTGATTAAAACTTTGGTCAATTGAATCAATCAACTCCTAGCTATAGTTGAGATAAACTAAATAGATTTGGTTTAAAGCCTAATAAAATTATCCCCAAAAATTTACAAAATAATAAAAAAAATTAAAATATTATTCAAATTTATTTATTTATATATATCACTATTAATAATAATAATATTATTATATATTTTATTTTATTTTGTTAAACTAAGTTATACACTAAAACCTCCAAACAAACAAGTTTTTATTGCATTACCTAAGATTAAACCAAATAATATTATGTTATATTTTATTCCCCATAACTTTAGTTATGTGATTATCGGGTAATTACATAACCAAGGTTATGCATGATAACTTGAACCAAATGCACCCTATAAGTTTTGTGAGATGGGTCTTTGTTCAATTTTAATTGATTTAAATTATTTTATTCTAAGGAGGTTTAATCTTGGGTTAGATTCAAATTTTACTTTGGGTCAGTCAAGCGAATATTTCTTAAACCAGCTTCTAGGTTGTGGCGAGGCATGATAACCTAACAATTTTATATGCTATTTTGCTTGACGTTTTCAATTCTCTCATATGCTTAAATTCTTATTCATATCATATTTTATGAGCAAGTTCAAGCTTCATTGTAAATTCTTCTACATTTATGACATTATCTCTAAAATGTGAATGTGGTCTTGTAGAGAATCAAAGATGAGCCATAAGACTTGAACCGAACTAATTTTAACCCAAGGCTAGGATTAAGGAGAGGTGCTTCAACATGGAGAGGTGGTTCAACATGGAGGCCGATTCACCTCCCAAATCTCACATGTAGCCATCCTCTCTGGAGTTGTCTCACGAAGCTCTCTCCTCCCACAAACAAAGCAACCATCCTCCTCCTCTCTCAGTTTAGCATGCTCATCCACGGTTCAATTTGGGAGCAGTTCAATTTTGGAGGTGGTTCAACTTGAAAGTGGCAGCTCACATAGGGAGGCCGATTCAAGTGGGAAGCTTAATGCGGTTCACCTGTCACGTAGCCAACATCAACCGATTCATTATCCATCCCGCAACCTTCCTCTCAGAACTCATGCAACTCCATTCTAGGATCTCCTCACATGCAACCCTCTCCCAAGAGCTTCTTCCCGCAAGCAACAACCCATCTGCAGCTCTTCATCCATGCATCCTTCTCTCCCAAGAGGAGATCTCTTCTTGGGAGTGGTCTCCACCCACAAGCCATCTTCATCCGACAGCCACCATCTGAAAGCCTTTATCCATAAGCTCCCATCGTCAACAAACTTCCACCCATTCTCTTATCAACGAGCTCTGAGATTTCATAGCTCCGCAAGCCATACTTCCCTAGCCGAAGCTCTCCTTCCCACATCCATATCTCACAACAATCTTCTGTAAGTATCCCGGACTAGTTTTAATGTTGATCAACCGAGTTAAATTAGGCTCTGTGTGTTTGATGCCTTGTGTCTAAGTATACAAAGACTTAGGAACACAAGAAGTCGAGCGGAAGACGCAGTAAGCGAGAAGGATGTTACAGGAAGGGAGCCAACGGGCTCGGTGCATCCGAGGGACAAGGAGCTACGGAAGAGTACACTGGTGGAGCAAGAAGGACACACGTGGTGCATATGAGATGATTGAGTGGAAGAATGGATAATGAGCGAAGAATGATATCAAGAGTACTCAATGGGCTCGGTGCATCCGAGGGACAAGGAGCTACGAAAGAGTACACTGGTGGAGCAAGAAGGATACACGTGGTCAAAGACCTTAAGGAAAGATCTAATTTAGATTCATTAACTCAGGTTAGTCAAGTCAAAACCTCAACTTAGGTGTCAAATCTTGAGGAAGAGAATTCCGATTTGAAAAAAAATTAGTTAGTGAGTTGAAATCAACATTGAGCAAGTTCACATCTAGGTCTAAGTATTTAGGTATGATGCTTGGATCCAGACGAGTTGCATACAATAATACTGGACTTAGATTTAACTCAGGTCAAAATCATGTTTCTTATCTTACCTTAGTCGAAAGACATGATAAAAATAGACTTGCTTGGGTTTCTAAATCATGCTTGGTTAATCAATTAGAGAATAAATGCTATTGGGTACCTAACTACATATACATATGATAAATGCTAATGTTTGCTATGTCAACCCAATTGCAAGATTGAAATCAGTTAGAGTACCAACTTAGCAGGAACTATCTCTTGAATCGCTTAGACTAGGATTGAATCAGACCATGCTCGCATGTCATTTTTTAAAATTAAATATTTTTCAAATCATGCTTGCATCATTAATTTCAAAATTATATATTTCTTTAAATCAGCATTATTTTTGTTATAAATGGACTTATCCTATGTTATATTTAAGAGATGTCCTAAAGCAATCGCTTTATGGTATGTACTATTTATTGGATAAATAAAGATTCACTATTTGAGTGTACATTCTTAATGTATATGA
>JBBUKS010000029.1:9023591-9036504 GCA_038050645.1 Hedychium gardnerianum
TGTACTTGCTATTGATCATGCACTATCTGTCTTATATTCGCTGAGTATTTCTTGTGTACTCACCACCCCTGCTTTCTATTATTATTTCTTTGTTAGCAGGTTGTTGATTGGGTCGCTTAGAGGATATCTGCCCGCATTGTCCCTATCACATCGACCCTCGAATTTATTTCCATTGTATCTGGTTTGTTTTTAGTTTTTTCGCATTTAATTTATACTCATGGATTGTATAGAGTAATTTGTATCTGGATTTTGGATTGGTCTTTAATCTTGTATTTGGTGTCATAAGCCGAGCCGACTCACTATTGTATGTTTTGCTCGCAATAGTAAGTTTTTGATTTTCTTGTCGTGTAGACCATTTTGACTATTTAGTGTTTATCTCTTATACTCTGCGTGGTTGTGTAATACCCGAGTAGGGTATTTTTCTCAGTTATTATACTACGTGGATATAAATACTCGTGTGGGGTTTATTTTTGTATTTGATGTGTATATGTATCCAAGATATTGTCCTCCGTATAGGGGAGGTGCTGTCCGATTTTCCTCGGATAAATATCCTCCTGGGGCGTGACATCCCGCCCTTCTTGGCCACACATATGTCGTGGTAGCTGGAGAGGTACGCCGGAGTGACCATGTTTTGCATATGCATTTGATGTGTGCAGCATATGCATATGATCTTTGTTGCACTTGCATGTGCTGATTATGCATTTTGATGGACTTATATATATATATTTAGTTGACTCACTGTTGTCTGAGTAGTACCCATGTGTTGGAGTTAGGTCCTTATACCTACTATATGACTGTGTTATATGGTAGACTTGTGTCGTGATGTTGTATAGGGATGTTGGACTCTACTTTTGCTGAGTTGTTCTTATGTATGACACATGATCATATATATATATGATAGAGTATTTTCTATGAGACTGTATGTTTTCCTTGATGCCCTACTGCTGTTATTATCATACACTATCTGTCTTATACTCACTGAGTATTCCTTTGTACTCACTACCCCTGCTTCTATTGTTGTTTTCCTTGTTAGCAGGATTATGATTGGGTCGCTTGGAGGATATCTATCTGTGTTGTCCCTCTCACATCGAACTCCAGATTTATTTCCGTACTATGTTGGTTTATTTTAACTTCCGCATCTATTTAATTCATTGGTATTGTATTAAATAATTATTTTCTTTATTTCGGATTTGTTTTATATCATGTACTTGGCGTCATAAGCCGGTCGGCTCGCAATAGCATATTTTTAGGTTTTCTGGCCGTGTAGACTATCTTTACTGTTTAGTTTTATCATTATACACTGCGTGGTTGTGCAATACCCAGGTAGGGTTTTTTTATTATCTATTACAATGCGTGGATGTGAATATCCGTGTGGGTTATATTCATTGATTTATTGTATGATTATGTATTCAGGAATATTGTAAGCCGTACAGGAGAAGTGCTGTCCATTTTTCGACGGATAAATATACTCCTGGGGCATGACATTAACGATAAATACTTGCCTTTATTAAATAATTGTCCACATATATATGAGTGTCTTGGCATATAAGTGCATACACTAACAATCTCTCATTTGCACTATTGTCAAACACTATAGACTCTCAGTCCTAGGCTCCTCACATGGTTCTCATGTTTCTATAAAGGTAAGGCCTTTGTGAGCGGGTCTGCGATGTTCTCGCTAGTATCTACTCTGCTAACCAACACGTCACCCCTATGAACAATCTCTTTGAGGAGGTGATATTTTCTCAGTACATGTTTGGATCGTGGGTGAGACCTTGGCTCCTTTGTCTACTCTATGGTCGTTTTATTGTCATAGTATAGCATAACTGGATCAATAAAGCTAGGAATCATTTCAAGCTCTACTATGAAGTTCTTAATCCACATAGTTTCCTTTGCTGCCTCCGAAGCTGCTATGTACTCGGATTCAACTGTTGAATCTACAATTGTCTCCTTCTTGGAACTCCTTCGGCAAACAGTTGTACCATTCAAACAAAACACATAACCTTGCTGTGAATTCATATCATCTCGATCTGTCTAGAAACTGGCATCAATATATCCTCTAATGACCAATTCCTCGTCTTCTCCGAAAACTAAGAACATGTTATTATTCTTCTAATATACTTAAGGATAGTCTTTACCGCAGTCCTCTCTAGGATCTGACTGATATCTACTCGTCATGCTTAAAGCATACAAGACATCTGGTCGAGTGCATATCATCGCATAAATAATGGACCATATAGCCGAAGCATAAGGTATCTTTCCCATTCTACTTCTCTCCTCTTGTGTCTCTGGACACAGTCTTTGAGAGATGTAAATCATGTGACATTGGCAAAAATCCTCTTTTAGAGTTTTTCATGTTGAATCTTTTCAGCATTTTGTCAATGTATGTACCTTGACTCAACCCTAGCAACCTGCTTTGTCTATCTCGGTATACCCAAGATCTTTCATTGAGAAACACTCTCCCAACTAAGTTTTGCTAGATTCTAGGCTAGGGATGTCATTACCTATAAGAAGTATATTATCAACATACAACACTAGGAACGTAATTTGCTCCCACTAACATTCTTGCAAATGCAAGGCTCTTCTGGATTCTGGACATAAGAAAAATCTTTGATTGCTTCATCAAATCATTGATTCCAACTCCGAGATACTTGCTTTAGTCCATAAATGGACCTTTTGAGATTACATAATTTATTGACATTCTTGGATGTTATAAAACTGAGAGGTTGTACCATATATACTTCCTCCTATAACCTTCCATTTAGGAAAACAGTTTTAACATACATTCGCCAAATCTCGTAATCCTTGTAAGCTATTATAGCTAACAAAATCCTAATGGACTTAAAGCATTGCAACAGACGAAAATGTTTCATCATAATCAATTCCTTGACGTTGACCCTTTGCCACAAGCCTTGCTTTATGGTACTTATGTTCCCATCAATGTCAATCTTCTTCTTGAAGATCCACTTGCACCCTTTGGGTTTTACCCCAACTAGCACATCAACCAACTCTCATACTTGGTTGGTGTACATGGAGTCTATTTCAGATTTCATGGCCTCTAGTCATTTCTCGAAATCATTTGAAGCAAATGCTTCCTCATAAGTCGACGGTTCATCATCCTCGATGAGTAGCACTTCCTCATCTTGGGTTACCAACCAACCATATATGTTTGGCTCTCGGTGTATTTTTGCAGACTTACGTTGACCTTGCGTTTCTTGAGCAGTCTCAGATGAAGGAGATACTTGTACTTGTGGCACTGTCTCATCGTTCAATTGTTCATCTTCCAACCTATTTGTAGAGTCTGGAATTTCTTCAAGACTTACTTTACTCCCACTTCTTTCTTTAGAAATAAACTCTCGTTCCAAGAACATAGCATATCAAACAACAATAACTTTGTGCTCACTTGGGAAATAAAAGTAGTATCCCATTGTGGCTTTGGGATAACTTACAAATATACACTTTATGGATCTTGCTGCAAGCTTATCAAAATTTTCATTCTTCACGTAAGCATCACAACCCCATATTTTAAGATAAGACAAATTTGATTTCTTTCCAAACCATAATTCATGAGGAGTCTTATCTATTGACTTGGTTGGAACTCAGTTAAATATGTATGCTGTTGTTTCTAAGGCATAGACCCAAAATGACATCGGAAGACTTGCATGATTTATCATTTATCTAACCATGTCCATAAGTGTGCAATTTCTCCTTTCCGAAACACTGTTCCACTCTGGCGTTCTAGGAGGTGTAAGTTGGGAAACTATCCCACACCCTTTCAGGTAATAAATGAACTCTTGGCTTAGATACTCGCCACCTTGATCACTCTGAAGGGCCTTAATCTTCTTGCCACATTGATTTCCTACCTCGTTCTTGAACTCCTTAAAGGTGTCTAGAGTTTCATACTTATGCCTCATTAAGTAGATATATTCATATCTACTTAAATTGTCGGTAAAAGTCACAAAGTAGATATATGCTCCTCTAGCCTGAATTGGCAATGGCCCACACACATCAGTATGTATGAGTTCTAGCAGTTCTTTTGTCCGTTCACCAATCTTGGTGAAAGGCTTCTTGGTCATTTTGCCTTGTAAACACGTTTCGCATGTTTCTATGGGCTCTAATTCAAAAGAGTCCAAATATCCATTACTGAGTAGTCTAGCGATGCGTTTTTCGTTTACATGACCAAGTCTACAATACCAGAGATATGTCAAGTTTGAGTCATGCAATTTCTATTTCTTACTTTCAATGCAATAAATCGATTTATCTAAGTTAAGAACATAAAGACCATTATTCAATAATCCATTCCCATAGAACACATTGTTCAAATAAAAGAAACATAACTTATCCTTAAATTAAAATACAAATCCCTTGACATCCAAACTCGACACTGAAATGATATTCTTTGAGAAACTATGAACAAAATAACAAGTTTCCAAATTCAAAACAAGTCCACTAGGCAAATTTATTGAATAAGTTTATACAGCTAATGCAACAACTCTTGCTCTATTAGCTACTCGTAGGTTCATCTCGCCCTTGGACAACCATCTGCTATCACTTAGACCCTGCATGTTCACACAAATGTGAGAACTACTTCTAGAATCTATGACTCATGATGAAGAAACAAAAATATTGCACTCTATCATAAAGGTACCCGAAACTTTTGCTCCACTAGCATTCTTCTTCATGAAAATGCAGCAATTTTTCTTCCAGTGACCTTTCTTGCTACAATGGAAGCACATGACTTCCTTCTCATCAGATTAGGGCACCTGCATCCCTTTCTTAAGCTTCTTCTGAGCTTGATAACTGGGATTCTTCACTACATTAGCCTTGGGATTAAATTTCCTGGTGTTGGAGCGGTTGTTGGTCTTTCTATCCATCATTGCATGCAGTGAAGGATTTACTTCATATCCTTCTCAGCAATTTTCAGCATTGTCATCAGATCAGTCAAACTCTTGTCCATGCTATTCATGTTGAAGTTTAACACGAACTGGGAAAATGGTGGAGGTAGTGACGACAAAACCAGGTCAACAGCCAAGTCCTGGTCCAACTTGAAACCCAAGCTCTCGAGTCTCTCTATGTACCCGATCATCTTGAGTACATAAGGCCCAACTTGGTTTCCTTCCACCAGTATGGTACGGAATAGTGCTAGAGAGGTTTCATACCTCTCTACTCTCGCACTCTCTTGGAAGAGCTCACGCAGGTGTTGATCAACCTCCCTAGCACTCATGTTCTCATGCTGTCTCTGCAACTCGAGAGAAATAAAAGATAACATGATGCATTGCACATCTAGTGCATCTTCCATATACTGAGAATAATATGACTGATCTTCCTCCGAGGCGTTGGGTGCAGGCTCCTTCAATGGTTCATCTTCCAGCACGTACATTTTTCTTTCGTGCTTCAGGATGATTTTCAGTTTCCTATACCAATCCAGGTAGTTGGAACCAAGGAGAATATTCTCTTTCTCAAGAATACTTCACAGCGAAAGAGAACTTGTGTTTGCCATCTAAAAAAAATGATTTAAAGCAGATTTTTAATATTTCTGGAATATATTTAATAAAGGGTTTTATAACTCCTATTATTTTATTCAAGTCCAACAACCCTCATTGTTAGAATCGAGAATTGGTTGGTAATAATTCCTAGTAGGACCGAAACCCCTGAATCATATAGTATGCACACAGTTGAGTTGTACCTACATGCTACATTCATCAAGTAGGCCTTAATTTGCCAATCACAAATCCATGTGACTTTCGATATATTCTTGTCGAATCTTATGTTCTTTTAAACTCAACACTTGCTCCTCAAATCAATTGGCCCTAGCTGAGCTAAACAAGTCAATGAATTCGAGTTAAGTTGACCCACTAATAATTATTATAAATTACAAATGTTCTGACACAGGCCCACAGCTAACCTGTATCGACTCATGAAAAAAAAAAAACTCTAACTATCATCATAATTATTAATGGAGGGCATTTAATAAATTTTGACTTAATATATTTGAGGGATTTTATAATTAAAATGTCTCACCATTAATAACTTCCTCGTAATATAATTATGTCATAAGGAATTTTATCTAAATTATAACATGTATTTCTTTACAGGTTTTTAGACAAAATTAATTTCCATCATAAAACAATAACGTTTAGGTTTTATAATTAATATATTCATTCTGTGATATTAGCCAAAATTTCACTAGAAATTTCATTAACCATTTACCACATAATTTTAATCTCTTTAGCAAGTATGTAAATAATTAAATAATTCAACAATACTAAAATTGCTCTTGAAATATTTAACCGACAAAGTGAAATGGGGTTTTCGAATTATACAATCCAACCACGAAATTTGCTTTGATACCACTGTTAGAATTGGAGGGCAGCGGAATATATATATAAGCATAATTTTTCTCATAAAACATGAATTATTTCGTGGTACATATAATTTTTAAATAAAATAACATAAAATAAAACATACCTCGTAGTCCTTGACAAATGTGAATGATATCACAAACAAATGAGAGTCCCACGTGTGACTCATTTAGCGATATCCACGCGTATTAGATCATGAAGCCGATATGATCTGTTAGGTGCTAACCTCTTGGATCGATAAAACTTTTGGAAGCAAAAATCTTATCATTTTTTTTGTTTCTATTCTCCTCTTTATATCTATCTCTCATGGCTCATGGCCCATTGACCAATCCTTTGAGAAATCAATTGTGAATTATCCTTTTTTTACAAAACTGATGCACTTTCATAATTGAAAAAACATTTGATTCAATTTATTGTAATCAATTAATGGCACACATTTTAAAAGCATACACTTTATATACTATGTGTGTGACCCTCCAGCTTCTGTCTACGAAGACGGTGTAAATTTATACATAGATTAAGGTAACCGTTTAGTCCATACATAAACTAAGGTATCCCCAAATTAAAAGCATTAAACCATTAGACCAGTGGACCAATTAATTCAAAAATTAATTCAATTTGTTAAATTGAAACAAAATTGACGACAATCAATTTAACAATGTAACAATAGAATTATTAATTCTTTGGATCAAATAAATTCATATTTGATTTTGATACATACTCGCTTCTAATATTTCAGAATTAATTAATAATCCAATTAATTTTAATACTGAATAATAAATTTATTAATTTTAGTATTTATTAAAATAATCAATTATAGATAATGTTCATGTCTATCGTGCTATGCATGCGACCCTCTAGGTTTTATACATGAAGACAGTGTAAATTCATACACAGACTAAGGTAATTATCTAGTAATAGTTTTTAGTCACCCAACGTGATAAAAAAAATAATCATAAACTATAAACCACCAAGAATCAATTACGGTGTAATTCAACCTCTTCATCTAACCTACATCCCAAGTAATTCGGTGTACTATGCATTATCACCAAATTAATTATTGTATTTGATTTCTAAGATATAATAGACTCCTCTTGAATAATAAATCATTCCTCCCATGGCCATGGATTTAGAGTCACTAACATTTCTATTAAGCGGCTAGGATGTTAACTCCCTAATCCAAGAGAACGATGAATCCTCTATTGACTCAATATTTTTCTCTCTATGATTTGTCATACACCCAATAACTGTATTAATGACAATCTAATTAAAGATTGCTTTTAACGGCGTCAAAGTACATAACTCCACGCAAAGAATAAATGAAGGTCTCAAGTTGAAAAATCAATTACACTCGTTCATATGAAAAACGATTAATATTGCTCAATATGTGGTCTCCTTTCAAACGGATCGTGTCCAATGTGCCTCTAAATTCAAGGCACCCCTAAGTACAACTTAGATATTCATCCCTCGGTTTGTCTCGACTTAATCATACTCAGCGTTAATCTAGATATTCATATCCCCTCTAAATATCTATTCGATCAAAGATTATTTTTCAGATTAATATGCCTATTAATCCGTGAGACTTATCATTAATTATATATGTAAAAAAAATAATAATAATAAATACTTATCTTTATTAAATAATTATTCATAAATATATAAAAATATTTTAACATATAAGTGCACATACTAACAGTGACAACAGTCACCAAAATGGGTTCCTGGAAGACACCAAGGCATGAGGCCTTAGTGACGGCTAAATCTCAGCCATGAGATGTTGCAGCTGCCATCTCTTGCCGCCGAAGGAGATGGACAACAATCACACCGGTGAACTACCTTAGCCGTCAGCTTGGAAGAGGCAACATGGGGGGATCCTTGTTGCCCCCATGGCCTCTAGTTTGGCCACAACAATCTAGTGGCAAGCTCCGACGAGGAAGATAGTCTAAGACCGAAGCTAGTCAGAAGGAGCAGAGGAAACAAATCACAAACTCGAGTTGTTTCATCGTCCATACGTCACTACCTCCTGATTTTGTTTGTGGTGGCGGAGCTGTCATGCCAGCAATGACAAGAGTCCCTCTGGCTACCTTCACCACTGTCGAGATCCCCTGATCAACAGTGAAGAGATGAATAGTGGTGAAGTGGGCTACGCATTTGCTAGGTAGAAGGGACGATAGAGCAAGTTGTTGTCAGTCATCATTAGAGCTAGGCAGTGTTGGCCGGGGTTGCTGTCTATCTCATGGGCAATGATCGGAGCTCTGATGGCTTGCTGGAGCTGTGGAAGATGGTCATCACATGCTGAGAACCTGCATGGGAAGCGAGGCGGATTGGGGATGCATGCAAAGTGGATTGGGGCTGCTAAACTGATGGGCAGCAAGATGGGCTTGTGGCCTGCACATATTGGAGTCGCCTTACTGGTCTGGAGTCATGAAGACATAGCCTGGGTATTATTGGACTAGATGGGTTGGGTTGTGCTGTAAGCCTAAGAGTAGGTTGGTGTTCTAGCTGCTCTCCCTTGGGGACCAATGACAGGCCAACTTCTCAAGCTAGGCCGATAAGCCTTGGATGTTGATGGGCTTTAACTCCTGGATCACATACTAGGCTACCCAATCCAATTTGAAGAGGTGGTGATACATCTCCAGATCCGGCACTAGCATTATTTCATGTTAAATGACTCATGGGGTTATGATACAGTGACAGAATATTTAGGTTATTATTCAAATATTTATGATTTAATTTTCAGTTATAATATATTTGTATGAATTTTTTCTTCAAATGAGACGTGCATTCAAAGGATACTGGACTTTTGGGTTACCTGCCGCCTCGAAGACTTCGCGATTTACCTTAACAATTGATAAAAATCTTTTATTGAATTAAATCACATCTCAGGTTTACTTGTTATTCAGTTTATTATTATTATTATTATTATTTTATGTTAAATGAGTAGTTGAGTATGTATGAAGAGGCAAAGGGTCATTAGCTTTGTGGGTTTGATTGTAGTGGCCTACTTTATTGCTCAATCATCATTATACACTTACATAGATAATATAATTTACCTTTATCCAAAAAAAAAAATTTGATTCACTGATAATTCAGTTTGAGTTATTTGCTGAGTCGTCTCAGCCATCAATAAACTAAAACATCCTTTTGGTTGATTGAAACCGCAACACCGACTAATTCTAAGGCTAAGTCAATTATCTAAGTCAAATTTACTTAAACCCATGTCACTTGTAAAGTCACATCTTTCTCATCTTACAAAGAGGCCTTGCCTCCAGACTTTTCATGTATAGTAATCATGTCTTGTGCACTTCCTTATGTACCATTGATTGACCTTAATCTATTAAAAACTTTCATTGCTTAGAAGTTTAATTTTTAGGAGTTCATCATTTTCTCGAGATCAATTAATTTTTACTCACCAAAACTTACACTTACCTAACCTCAATTTCACCTTGACTATCCATGACTTCTAATTGCCTAATGACCACTATTTTAGAACTTTTACTTAACATACAACCAATTTTGACCTGTACTTGTTTAGTATTAAGTAACATTGACCTTCTAGGAACTTAACCTTGACCTTGCCTGACCTCTCATCACTTGCTTAACATTTAGTTAAGCTTAATGCCTAGACTTTTATCATTTTTCAAGAATCCAATTAATTTTGACTTTATCAAAACTTTCATCACTTATTAAATATTTAATTAATTTTGATCTACCTAAATTTCTTTTGTCAACACGTACATGTTGAGCTTTCGATTTGTCAATACCTATTGAACTTTTCATTTTTCAATTAAACTTTTACTATTGATAACACTTGTTAAACTTTTATTATTATCAAATGTTCAATCATCTTTTCCCACTTGGACAGTACCCTAACTTAAACTCACTTCAATCATATTACCTAAACATGATTGCACTGACATATTATTCATATTATTAAGATATTGTAGGAATATCAAAACACCAACCCTCCCTTGGTCTAAAAGGACCCAGCTAAGGCCTGATTGCACTAACATCAAGGATTTAACAGTGGGCATATATGATGGATACCCTGTTAAGAATTTGAACTTGTGCATTGTAGTTCTCGGGATAATAGTATAATGGTTAAGTTTTTAATAGATAATTAAAAGATCTAAGGTTCGATTCTCAACTGCGGCGCATTATAGGAATTTTTTGTCTCTAGTGAAAACGAGCCTAAGAATACTGGCCATTTGGATGAGTCTCTATTAGTAATTTTCATGACCGATGAAAAAATTTCGTGGGATTGAATCGATCATTTCAGTACTAGTTAGTGAAATTAATTGGATTTATCTTTTTTTTTAACGTGTGCACTGTAGAAGAACTTTCTCAAACATAGAATTACTTGAGCCTAAAATGTGGATGTTTAGAAGTAAGAAAAAAAATATAAGGGAAAGGGGTTGCTTTGTGGCACAAAAGGAAGAAAGAAGGAGAAGCTCTTCTTCATCATCTTCTCATAATTTCTTCTTCATCATCATTATCATTATCTAAAAGTAATGAGGAATCATATATGACATATATGGTGAAGAGGGCTTTCAAGAAAATTAGGAATTTGAGTAGAAGTGTGTTTAAGAAACTATTTAAAGGAAAGAAAAACAAGGAGAAGAAGGCACATTAAGAAAAATTGCCTAAAATTGTGAAAAGTCAAGGAAAAGGGGAAACAACGAAAAAGAGAAAGTGGAAGAGAAGATGCATGTGCATCGTTGAGGGCTTCTTGTGATTCATCTACATCTAAAGAATAACAACAAATAGAGCCGAAGAGCAAACATAACTTAACATTAAAGACCATCTATGCTGATGACTCTTCCAAAGAAAAAGAAGAACAAAGGTGTGGAAGCCAATACAATTTAGCACTCATGGAGGTTCGTGATGGTGTATATAGTAGACGATGGGGAAGCATCACATAACGAGGATGACGAGGTAAACTCTCATATAGTAGACGAAATGCTTGACACTATTGCTAGTTTACAAAATCACTAGGGAAGGTCAAAAGTAAAAAATAAATACAAAAAGAAAGAAACTAGTCTCTACTTAGAAGATGCTATTAGTACATTACCACAGCATGTGATAAGTCACATAAACACAATTAACTTTAAGAAACTTGAGCTTGAAAGATCTTAAGTCACAAGTAGTGAACCTAAATAAGTTCCTAGAGAAGTTTACCATTTGCTTAAATATCTTAAGTATGATAAAGACCATGATTCGGTTAGAATATACAGAAAAATTTAAAGAAAATGTCTATTCATCAACCATAGTTAGGGGCCAACCCAAATCAAAGAAAATGACAAGTGGATCTTCTTGGAGTGAACTTGAAAAGACAAAATGTAAAATTTAAGAGTAAAATTTAGAAATAACCTAATTTGAATTTTTGAAAATTTGTAGAAATTTTTCGGGATTTAAATTGAATTTACATGAGTTATTAGAATAAATTACTATTTAAAGGAGGAGTTGATTGATTTTATTTGCCTAAGTTTTAAAATTAAACCTATGCTTTTCCTTTTCTTAAATTTGATTTCCTCCTCCTCACTCGACACCTTCATTTCCCCGAACTTCTTCTCCTCACCTGAGCAGTCGACCGTCGCCACTCTTCTCCTCCCAAAATTGCCCGACGTTGACCTAGCCTCCTCACCAGCTACCGTTACCATCGACGTTGATTCTCGATCGGCCGACGTAGCCACCAGCTAGAGGCCCCAACCAATGATGTAAGTCGGCTGCCCATTTTCCTCTTCCTCTTCGGCCACAAGAAGCCAACAGTGGGAGGTCCTTGATCTGTCTTCTCCGGGCACTATGGCGAGGCACAACCACTATGGCTAGACGCGGCTATGAAGTGTTCACTCCAATCAGCCGCAAACTAGGGGGGACCAGCACACCTCGCCTGTGCGTTTCTGCCACGGAATAGGCCAGATCCAGCCATCCTCAATCCCATTGCTCTGATCATTGCAGCTGTATATACTAGACTAGCTGACAACCACCATCCGACCAACCAGTGCTACTGATAAGCCTTCACCGAGCTCTGATTTTCCCTAGGCCAAGATTGGTGGCTGCCGACACAATCACATTGCCATTGATTTGAAGGTTAAGTTAGATTTCTTATACCTTCTCCTAGCAGTGGTTTGTCAATTCCAGATCTAGTATTTTTATTGTATTTTCTTTCTCCTACAGTCCCTGTTCCGGCCAGCCAGCAAAGCTTCTATCATTGTTTTGACCATCTACAGTACTGCTAGTAGCTCTTATTTTTATCACTTCTTCATCTCCGATTGCCATCGACAGTAGGTAAGGGTTGTGGATGAATGTGGATGGATTTCATCTGTTAGATTGAGGCTTAGATGTTGTTTTGACCAAATTACATGTGGTAGCTACTGTTTCAGTCATCTCCGGTGAAGTTGGGGCTATTCCGACCATCATAGAATATTGACAGTCATTTTTGGGAAGAAAATATTAGGGTAATAAGTTTTCATACCTTATGATGCTATAGATTTCAGTATATAGTGGATAGCTTGATAAAGGAATGCAATTGCTTTAGCATTAGGTTAATT
>JBBUKS010000029.1:9036604-9047798 GCA_038050645.1 Hedychium gardnerianum
ATCTTTTTCATTTTCTATTAACTTACACAAGTTATTAAATTTTTTAAATATTTCATCTTTATGTTTTAAGAATTTTACCTAGGTATATCTTGAATAATCGTCAATTATTATTAAGCAGTATTAGTTTGCATTTAGTGACTTAGCCCCATGGGAATCAAGCATGTCTAAGTGTAGAAGTTCAAGTATTGAGTTTGTTTGATTTAGGTTAGTTAATTTGTGATTTGATTTGGTATGTTTTCCTTGTTGATAAGCATTACATATTATATTTTTTAAAACTTTGGTAGTCCTCTAACTAAGCCATTTTGACTCATTTTTGAAATAAATCTTAGGTGAGTATGACCTAATCTCATGTGCCACAACTTAATTTCCTCTTGCTGTGTCAGTAGACACTTAAGTGAGGAGCTTTGTAGATTAATTGTGTAAATGTTATTTTTTCCTAATTTCCTTAAGTGTTATTTCAGGGTTTTCAATATTTTTAATCAGGCATTCACAATTTGAAAAAGTTACTAAATTACTAGAGTCACACAATTGGCTAATGCTAAGCAAGTTGAACGTAAATTTGTCAACTAGCAGGACTTTACGAATAATGAAATCAAAACTTAATTTAATATTACCCGTTCTGATTACCTTAAGTTTTTTGTTGTTTCCGAATGCTATCAATCCTAGATTCTTAAGTTTCAATTCAGTAAATTTTAGTCTATATCTAGTCATGTGTCTGGAGTGTTAGGACCGAAGAAATTTATATATCTTCACAATGGTATGATATTGTCCACTTTAGACCTAAACCCTCATGATTTTATTTTTGAATTTTATCCAAAAGACCTCATACCAATGGAGATATATTTCCCTTATAAGCCCATGATCTTTCCCATATATTTTTAATGTGGGACTTTGTTTGCAACCTTGCAACCCCAACAATCCCTCCCTTCAAATGAAGGAACATAAGCCCCCTTCAAGCGAAAAGCCTATCTATTTGACATCCGATCCTCAACTCACTAGGACTTCTGCCCTCTCAGTCCAACCGAGTTACTAGGTCTTCCTTGCCTAGTCTCAACTAGGGCTTCTCTGCTTGGTGTCTGGTCCTCTTAATCTAGACATGAGAGCCCCCACTTCCTTTGTTCAAGGTCAATATTCTACTCATATGGCTCGATTAGACCATAGCTCTTGTGTACAATCGGTGGTTAGATCTTTTGACAGTCCGGGCTCTGATACTAATTGTTAGGACAGAAAGAATTTAGATATCTCCACAATGATATGATATTGTCCACTTTATATCTAAGTTCTCATGATTTTATTTTTGGGCTTTACCCAAAAGGTCTCATACCAAAGGAGATATCTTTCTATTATAAGCTCATGATCTTTTTCATGTGCTTTCAATGTGAGACTTTGTTTGCAACTTTACAATCCCAACATGGAGCATCTACTATCCAACATCCATTGTTCCAAATCTTTATGTTCCTACACATAAGATATATGATTTGGATCTAACTCAATCAGATTTTAAAATAGGTTAACTGATTACCACTTATTTTTCATCTCACCCATTTTAAATTGTCAAACATGTTAGTCCTTTGGGTTTTTTGTGAGATGATTGTCAATTTTATCTTTTCTTAACTTAGTTTGAGTTCTAAGGATTGATTGACCTTGAGTTAGATTCAAGTTTAACCGTTGATCAATTAAGTGCACATTTCAAATCTCAGCTTCCAGGTTGTGGCGAGGCACAAAGGTCTTCTTGAGTATCAGAGCAACGATCACTTTTTAAGACAAAGCTGATTCGAGAAATTGAGCACTTAGTTAATCTATTGAAAAACTCTGGTCTAACTAGTCTAGGATGTGGCGAGGTAGCTTCAGCTAGTTCCACCCAGTTAAGCAGACCAAGCAGGGTACTCCTTACCCCACCTGACCACCTAAACCAAGCTTTTTTAATGTACTATCATCTCACCCCACCCTAGTACTATGTTGGGCAAGTGTCAATTAAGCTTGTATCCTTATTTAACTATTCTAAGTTAAGCAGGAAATAAACATGCATAATAAAAGCAGTAAATCAATCAAACATGCAAATTTATCTAACATGAAAAATTATTTTTCTATTGGCTTCCCCTGAATCATAGACTTGATACGGTCTATCTAGGTAGTGAATCTGATTCTTAGAGATCCAATATTGAGTTGGTTCAACTTGATTACTCAAGCTTGATTTAGGGACCCATGCTTAGACTCGATTTCTAGCATTTTGATTCACTAAAGATATATATGATTTGAATCAAGTCTTAGCCTTGTATTCGAGTACAAATTGGTTATATACGACCCTTTGAGTTCTAAGTATCATATCAAGGTACTTGGTGCCCGAAGTGAACTGTTCTAATGACCCTTTAAGTTCTTTGACTTGAATTTTCCAGCGTGAAATTTTCTTCCTTAAGTTGTTTGACTTGAGTTGAAGTTCCATTTTGAACTTGTACAATTAAAGAACTTGAGTTAGTCTCCTCCTTAAGGACTTTTACCTCCTTTTGAAGTGACTTGACCCAGACATTGAATTTTCCTAGTTCTCAAGTCAGATCATAAATTAAAGAATATAATTTATTAACTAAGGGAGAGTCTACCTCCGATTTTGGATCGTTTGAAACATATACGAATCTGTGGCTTATTTCAGGCTCAATTTCAGATTTGGATCCAGACTCGGGCTCAGATTCAGACTCTGCCACTTGTTCTCTTGTTGTTAGTGCCAAGAAGCTCACTTGAGCTTGTTTTTTCTCGTCTGACTCTTCCAACTATGACTCATCCTAGGTTGATTTTAGCACCTTCTTCCTTCTTTGCTTCTTAGTGTCTTTCACATTTGGACACTCTGCCTTGAAGTGTCGATTTTGGTTGCATTCGTAGCAAGTTATATTCGACTTGCTTTTTGTGGTTTGGTTCGGACCCGATTGCTTAGCCTTTGCTTGTATTACCTTTTTGAAATCGCGTTCAGTGAACCCTTCCTCTTCTTGAATAGCTTTCGAACTAGATTGACTAGTTCGGAGGTGATCTCATCATCGTCTTCTGAATCTGACTTGTCTTCGGATTTGAGTTCAGTTCAGGACTTGGGCTTCGGCTCCTTAGTCTTGATTTTACCTACAATCAATTTAATACCTTTCTCGATAGGAGTAGCATTAGATTATTCATGTAGTTCGAATTTAGAAAATAACTCATCTAATTTAACTTTTGAAAGATCTCGAGAAACCTCGTAAGCATCGACCATTAATGCTCACAAAGTGCTTCTTGGAAATCCTTTCAATACGAACCTTATTACGTCGCGATTCTCCACTTGTTGTTCGATTGTGTGTAGTTCATTGAGAATGTCTTGGATTCTAGCGTGAAGTTGACTTGTGGATTCTTTGTCCTGCATTTTGATGTTATATGATTTATTCAAAATAGATCTCTCTTACATACCCTAGCGTCGGAGGTTCCTTCGTGAAACTCGATCAATTTTTGTTAGAGATCCTTCGTGCTATTGACTGGTCTGACTTGGTTGAGCTCCTCTTTTGTCAAGCTGCATTGGAGAGTCTGTGTAACTTTAGCGTCAGCCTTGATCTTCTTCTTCGTTGGGTTGTCCTATTTGTCGCAGTTGAGCGGTACACCTTCTTTGTTGGTGGGGAGTATGAATCTTGTTTGGATCATGATCCACATCTCCACTTGGATCTTCAAATGGTACTCCATCCGACCCTTCTAGTAGCCAAAATCTTCGCTAGAGAAGAAAAATAGTCGGGACATGCGATACCCTTCTTGACAGGCCATTTAGAAGAAAAAGTATCTTGTATGAAAAAAAAAAAAAGAATGTGCCAAGACTTGGTCTTGGATTAGTAGTGCGAGAGTAAATAAAAAGAACAACAAACTAAAAAAAGGTGTAAGAAAATTTTTGCTCGAATAGTAGTTGCATCAATTCAGAGCGCCCACACCTTGATATCAACTGTATGATTGAAAAGAGCGCTAGATGGGAGGAGTGAATAACGCGTGTAGCTTTTTCACTTTTTTTGAAATACGTAGCAGAAACAAAACACAATCAAAGGAACACGTTTATTTTTACTTGGTTCATAGCCTATGTTGCTAATCCAAGGCACGCAGTAGTTGACCACTTCTGATGGGCAATCCACTAAAAGCCTTCTCCTCCGAACAACGATTCAGAGGCAAATGTTCGTCTTTTACAAAAGAAAAGGAACGATAACAAGTTTATTGTTCCTAGCAAATGCAAGTATGAAAAGACGATTAAGAAAGACTTGTATATCGACAAAAATAAATATGGAGTAAGGCGTAGTTGTCAGAGCAATGTCCCAGCATAGCATCGACATTTCTGGAGAGATGCGGGAGCAAGAGGATGACGGAAGAGTTCATTGAAAGTGTTGTTCTGAGGCTATTGTCCACAGCTTCTTTTATAGTCCTCTCCGGTCGCCCGTATAGCCTTCGATTGCCCGTATAGCTATGCCTCATCCAATATGACTCTGTCACGACTTATCCTTTTTTAGTTGCCCGTATACTCTTCAATCGCCTGGATACCTTCAGGTCGCCCGGACCTTTGGTTGCCTGTATCATGTCCAGTCGCTTAGAGAATGTTGGTTCCAATCACTTTGCTGATCTCAAGTCCCTTCATCATAGAGTTAGCACAATAATATAATATGAGCAAGTTGGACAGTTCCACTTGTCCCGATCTTAACATAGGATTTCCAGTGAAACCCTTTCGATCGAATCGACACCTACTGTTCCCTCAATGGGAATGTGTCCTCACGATTCTTCTCTTCACTTAGGAGAGTTTACCTGACTTGCCAAACATCCGTTCCTCTAAACCTGTTTGGACTTCCTACTCAGCATTCGATCCTCTGATCCCTAGGACTTCTTTTCGATGTCCGGTCCTCACTGACCCATCGACTTGCTAAACGTCCGGTCTACTAATCAATCTAGACTTCCAACCTAGTGTCCTTGATTTGTCAAGTCTTCTTCCTACTATCCGGTCCAACTGACCTACTAACACTTCCAACTGCCTAGTATCCAATCTAACTGATCTATTAGGACTTTTCCTTGCTTAGTCTCACTAGGATTTTCACTTGCTTAGCCTTACTAGGACTTTTTGGTTGTGCTACTTGCACACTTGATCAACCTCGTTAGATCACCAATAAGCTTAACTTTGAACCTTTGCCAACATTAAAATCTAGATTCTATTATCTGGTACTCCCTGCACCAACAAGAGGAAGGTATATATGATTTTAAACTTTAGTTTTGATTAAGGAACACTGTAGACATGGTGTGGGGAGACCAGACCCGAGCATTCTAGTTGAAAGTTAGCATATTACTAGAGCACCTATGGGAAGCCCAAAATAAGTAATGGATGACACCTTTGGACTCCTTGCAACCTCAGAAATGGTAAACAAGGTATGAGGAGGGTAAACGAGGTACTTGTCAGAGCTGAAGGTGGACTCTAACTCTATTACCGGGAGGGTGTCATTAATCGCCTCTCCAATGTTGGGCCTGGTATGGGGACACCAGGCCCATGTTGGGCCTAATCTTCTCTTATGTCATGATTAAGTTGGTCCTGATCTCCCCACACTAGGTCCATAGTGTTCCTTGATCAGAACCAAGGTTTGACACCATATATGTAGGATCGGTGAAAGCGTTAGAGGAGGGAGGTGAATAATACTCGTGGATTTTTCATGTTTTTCTTAAACTCGAGTTAAAATGCAACAAAAAAAGAAGGGAACAAGAAAAACAAAGCTGACAAGTTTGTTTTTACTTGGTTCACCGCCCGGTGACGGCTAGTCCAAGGCCCGCACTCGTATGAGTGCTTTCATTGGGCAATCCACTATAAGCACAATGATTACAATACTTTGAAACGAATGAACAATTGCAAATTTTAAACAATACCAACAACTTAGGGTAGTAGCTTGAGCTTTGGTTATCGGAGTAGCATTTCGGCGTCGTGGAGAGTTTTTTGGAGCAACATGTGAGTATGAAAGTCGTAAAGAAGGGTTGTATCAAGCTGTTGGTCGAAACCCTTTTTTATTGACTCATCCAGGCGCTTCAATCTCCTTTGAGGTGCCTCAATCGTTAGTCGATCTGATCATATTTGAACTCATCGCAACTTATCTGCTTCTAAGTGCCTCAATCCCTTTGAGGCGCCTCGGCCGCTGACGTGGCGAATTCTGAGCGCAACACCGAGTCTATCCCGTCCCAAGCTCCTCAATCCCTTTGAGGCGCCTGGTTGCTGATGTGTGCCGACCAACCAGAGAATACCACCTTATCCTGTCGCACGCCGAGGAGATTAAGGCGCCTCAATCCCTTTGAGGTGCCTGGATCACTTCCAGGCGTTTGGATCAGCTTTTCTAGGCTTAAGTTATCTACATCATAGAGTTAACACAGACATAATAAATATAATCATTTAAATAACTTGACAGTCTCGGGACTGTTCGGTCCTAACTTTTGGATTTTCAGTGAAATCCTAGATTGGACCGACGCCTACTATTCCCTCAATAGGGAACGCGTCATCACCTACTACTCTCAGAAGAATATACATGTTGCCAAATATTTGGTCTTCTAGACCTGTTTGGACTTTTGTTCAACATCCGATCTTGATTCAGAGACTTCCCGCTAGACGTCTAATCCTCGACCTGTCTAGATTTCTGCCTAGTATCCTTGACCCCCAGGACTTTCCCGTCTAGTGTCCTCGACCCCTAGGACTTCTGCCCAATGTCCTCGATCTACTAAGTTTTCTGCCGCGTCACCTTGACTAGGATTTCGTTGCCGAGTCCACACGATGAGGTCTTCTTTGCCCAATCCACTCGATCAGGACAACGTTGCCTAGTCCAACCAACCAAGACTTCTGCCCAGTCCAACGACCATGACTTCTTTGCCCAATCCACTCGATCAGAACTTCGTTGTCCAGTCCAACCAACCAGGACTTCTTTACCTAGGCTCAACTAGGACTTTTCTACACACTTAGTCAAGCTTGTTAGATCACAATTAACCTTAACTATGAACCTTTGACAATATCAAAACTCAGGTTTGATTAGCTAGTGCTTCCAGCACCAATAATATCTATCTTCTTCTCACTCAATCCTAATGGATGAGTGTAAGTTTGTAGAAATCCAAATAGCCTAGGTCCATCAGTGAGTTTTGGTCAAAATCTACTAATCGACTTAGAAAGCTCAGATTTCACTCATTTCAGATCCTGTGTATTTTTGAGGTTGCAAAGAGTCCAATTTACTTATTTTGAGCTCCCCATAAATGCTCCAAGATTAAACTTCCGTGGGACATGCAAAGGAGGAAAAAAGAAAATTTTAATCGGAAGCAAGAGAATAGAGGAAAATTGTATGTAAAGGAGAAAGAAAAGAGATTAAAAAGTCAACTTTACGGGAGGGATAGAACAGAAAGACTACTCAAAATCAATACGCCCTTAAGTCATTCTCAACGTATGATATATCCTTTGGTCAATTCTTAAATCTATGTACGTTTTTTTGGTCAATTCTCATTTTATTTTTATTTTAAAACCCCTTTTAAAAAAAAATATTATAGTTGATTTTACAAAAACTATTAAACTCTAAAATTGCTCTTATTTCATTAAAATTATTACATACTTTTTTAATTTGGTCAAAACTATTTTAACCTGATTAAATTTATTTTAATATTATTAAAATTGTTTTGATAAAAATTATTATATATATATAGCAGTTTTAATTAAACTTGTTACAATATAATAATATAGTTGTTTTAAAACTATTGGAATAAGAGTATTTTTAAGATAAAAAAGATAAGATATATTTTTAATGTTTTTAAAAATTAAGGCCTTTTTTGATATATTTTTACCCACATATATATTTATTTTTTGAAAGGAAAAAACTTGTAGCGGCAACTCAATTATAGTAGCAGCTATGAAATCATAGCTGCTATAATTATAAGTTTAATTTTAAGATGTTATAACTTTTAATTCGGGTTGAACCATAAAACTCGTAATATATCAAATCGAATTTGTTTAGAGATCTTCGATTTGATACATTGTGTGTTCTTTGGTTCAACCCAAGTCAATTGTAGCAACTACGGTTTCGTAACTGCTAGAACATATATACTGGATAAATTTTGAGAGACCATAATTTTTTACTCAGATTGAATCACGAGACGCACAATATATAAAATTGAAGATCTCTAAATAAGATTTGATTTGATATATTATATATTTCGTGATTTAATTCGAATCAAAAGTTATAAAGTTATGATCTCTTAAAGTTGAACTTTTAGTTATAGTAGTTATGATTTCGTATAGTTGTAGCAGCTACGATTTCGTAGATGCTACATGTGTATGCTGGATAAATTTTGAAAGACCGTAACTTTTGAATTGATTTGAATTATAAGACACATAATATGTCAAATCGAAGATTTGTGAACGAACTTCGATTTGATATATTATGTATCTCGTGATTCAACTCAAGTCAAAAATTATATATCTAAAAATTTAGGGTTTAATATTTATATTATAGCAACTTCAAATTTCAAAATCATAATTACTGCAATGTGAAAAATAATTATATTATTTTACAAGAGAATGAGATACTCTTTTATTAATAAATCAACATAGAACGTCTGCTCGACAATTCATTAAAAAAAAGGACACCTTTTTAATTTTACCTAATATTTTAATATCTTAGGAATATTTTAATATTTTAGGTATGTGATCGTGCTTATAACACCTACCTCATTTTAGATTGTGCTCCTAATCCACTAATTCTCAACCCAATTTTAATATTAAATATTTAGAACTTGAATTATTAAGAAATATTTTAGAATAACACAAATAAAACAAATATCATTAAAATTATTATTTTTTATTAAATATTATTATTAAAATGAGTTGTGGCTGAGCATGTGTAAGTATTTGGCAAATGGTGAAATTTGTGACAAATTTTTACGAATGTCTCATTATTAAAAAAAAAAAATCAGAAATTCGAAATAAACCCATATGACTACGACTTTTATCAGGCTCTCAGGACGTAAGTGGAACTTAGTGCGAGAAGCAGAGTATAGTAACAGAGCATTGTATAACTAAATTGTATACTGTCTTATTTATTTGTCCATCTGTGGGTCACGGTAGTCCTCGCAAGAGATGGCTTGCTTGTTTCTGACCGTCGCCGTGTAAGGGCATCAAATAAAATCGTCGTTACAGATTTATGGTCTCACTTTCGCTCGATTGCCATCACCGTCGTTGAGTAGCTGCACAGGCTGCTTCGTCCCTCCGGCCAGGTAATTAGCAGTCTTTGTTTTTCTCACCGATGTTTTTTGTTATGTTTGGGCTTCTTGTAACTCAGAATTATTCATTTTTCTTTGGATTTTGGTACTAGATCTCGCAGACCTAGGCATTTGGATCTGCTAGGCGAAATAGATGAGATTTTCATTCTTTTTCCCCCTCGATTTTCTTCTAGATACTATAGTTCAAACTTTGTCGTTTCTGCAAAAGCATCTGAGGATGATGATGCTATAAGGATGATTCGGTAGAACTGCTCCACATGACTAATCTTTTGTGGAATCACTCAAAGACCTTAAATTTTGTTGCGTGGATCCCTCAAATCACTTTGTCCTCCTTGGTTTCGCTAGTTCATGAGATGCGATGCCTCCTTGGGGTGCGCCTAGAAACAAGTAGATGGGCGCTGTGGCTGCTCTAGCAAAGAGTGCAACATTTTCTTGTTTTTTTAGGGGTCAAATTTTGGAGAAAAAGGGATGTTGGGGAAGGAGATGATAGTAGTTCGTTAGGAGGCATGAGCGAAGAGGAATTACTTAAAGTAATATTTAAAGAATCTATGAGAAATTCATTAAAGATAATATCGTAGTATATCTATCATCATATAATATTTTATTTTATTGGAAACTAGCATGCAATTAATTCTTAGTGAATCTTCAAAGAGTTTTCCATGTATTGGAACGGAGGCAAAGTTTGTATTGTAATGATAATCGTAGTTGATTTTAAAATGATATGATTTTAATATTTTATCATGTTGTGTCGATACAATTTCAATACTTTATATATATATAATTATTAGATAAATATAATTATTATATATAATTTAAAAATAAATTATATATTAATTTTATATAACTTGACGGTTTATCTTTCTCAAAACTTTGAAAATAAAAGACAAGTAATCTAAAATATTTTCTGTGTAAAAATAAGACATTCATATCAATAGAAATATACGTTTCATATATTTAAGAAGCAAGAATCTCATATTCTTATCAGATTACTTATCAGACTCTTATCAGTAATCCTAGAAATATGTGTAAAAGTAAAGAGTTAAGAGCATTCGTACCAAATTCTCTAAATAAAATTTAAAATAAAAAAATTATTTTATTTAAATTTGAATATTCAATTTTATTACATAATACACCAACTTTCTTATAATTTTTCATATTTTTATTTATTTATTATTATTTCTCTCTCCTTTATATTTTTTTAATATTATCTATGTTAATGATGGAAATAATTTTTAACATAAATGTGGGTGAAAATAATATTTAATATTTATGGATGAGATTTTATTTTTTAAATTTAGAAAATTATTATTCATCAAATCTAAATTTAGAGAATATATACAAGGTAAAAATTTAAGATAAAAATTTATTTAGAGTATTTGATATAAATGTACTAAGTATGTTAATATTTATGATTCTAAATCTCAAATTAATTCTAAAATAAAAAAATTATTATCTATAATAATTATATAAATTAATAGAAAAATCCTAATTTATATATAATAATTATATAATTTATTTATCTAATTATTAATATATATATATATATATAATTTATAAATATTCTAAATAATATATATTAAATATTATAGTTTATATTGCATTTTAAAATCAAATTTATTTAAAAAAATTATATATATATATATATATATTTAACAATTAAATTTTTTAGAATTAATTATAAAATTATTTTAAAATTTTAATCTATTTTTAATTTATAAAAAGAATTTAAAGTTTGATTTCAAAATTATTTTAAATTATATAACTATATATTATATAAATTATCTATTTTTTTACTTTATTTTTTTATATTTTTAATAAAAAATATAAAAATATATATTATAATTATATTAATCAGTAACAGTTTATTTATTTATTTAATTATAAATTTATATAATATATAATTATAATTTATATAATAATTAATTATAAATTATATATA
>JBBUKS010000029.1:9053598-9065763 GCA_038050645.1 Hedychium gardnerianum
GACCTACTAGGGCTTTCAGAGTTGAGATCCTGCACACTGGATTAATTCATCAGATAACAATAAGACTTAACTTTGAATTTTTGATAATATCAAAATATAGATTTGATTCTGACGCTCCTGCACTAACAAATAGAATAAAGCAAACCGCTAGAAAAAGGTTTGGTTGGAGGAGCAAATCCAGCATTATAGAATTTTGCTAGCTTCCATAGTCAAAGAAAAAGGGGGTTCACAAGGCATGAATTTGCTAGATGTCCCCCTTATGCTGAACAAAGAAACTCGACACTCGACGCTCGACTATAAATAATATCTACAATGTCCCTACTATGATCAATGGGAGAAGAGCATTAATGCATCGATAATGGAGATTATTGATCAGTGGTGTTATCCTACTCACTATCAAAACCACAGAAGACATACATCCTCGTTGTAGTCATTACTAGCTGCGGGATCACTAGAGATGGATGCACATAGCAGAAAACTCTGAGGAGATCACCAAGATGGAGAGATTGTGAAGTCAGGGCTAGGGATGGGCATGCATGACTCCACGAGAGGGGATGATTGAGAGATGAATAATAGTTTAGGGGGTGATTGAGAGGTGAATAATAGTTTTGGGCATTGGAAATTGTTGTGTTAATAACTCAAATTAGTCACACAACACCTATAACTAAGTTAATTAAATCAAAACCAATTCCTTGGTTTACATAATAAGACACAAGTTAGAGGACGATCAAAGCAACCCAGTCGGTTTAGAAACAAAAAATTATTGAGAAAGATAAATTTGTACTTTACTGAGCCAACTCCTTTTTATTTCATTTCAAAGATGGAACCTTTGCATTCTGATTCTCATGCTTTCATCATTATTCCTTTTTGGTCAAACATTGACTATACAAGTTTGTCTCAATTATCTGGATTGCCATTCTTATTGTTGTGATAATTAAGAAGGTTTACAGGAGAATTTAATGTCAGTCAATCACATTATATCCTTGATATGTTACTAAGTGTAATTATCATTTTAGCTTAAGAAATCAGTCACTATCAGAAATTAAGTATAATTTCTTATGAGAAGTAAAATACTGTTCAACCAGAAAAGATACATTGACACTCTTCGTATTCAGAGAAGCTTTGCTTGAAAAAGTGAAGAGCACCTATAGCGACATCGTTGGGAATAACAGTTGACTACAAAGACGATGGATTGTACTAAGCATGAAGCTAACCGATGAGATCGATGCTCCCTGGAAGATATGTTTCTCGATATATGTAGTAGAATATTTCATGTTCTAGCATAATGAATATTTCACTTAAATCAGCATTCTTCATCACAAGGTAGGGCTGCAAGTTCAAAGACAATGCCCTAGCTTATTCTGAATGTTTAGCTTAATACAAAGGTCTGACCTATGACAGGATTGAATGACTCAATTAGAGAGGGATGAATAGTTGATAATTTAAAAATAAAAATAATTTGTTCTTGCAAATTCAAAAGTAATACTAATGTTAGTACTTCAAAATATTTGTATTTGTTTTTAAAAATAAAAAAACTTTTGTTCTTGCAAATACAAAATTCGAACATAAATTTGATGATGATTGAGAATAAGAGGAGATTGAACTAGAAGTAGGTGAATGTTTGGAACACAAAGAGCCCCTAAAGTCCCTGAGCAATGATCAAAAGTGACTTCTACATAATATTTATATAACAAAAGGAAAGTCTCTCGGGAAAGATTGCTCTCTCAGCTTGTTATCAATAAAGGTAGCTTTGAGAGTTTTGTTTCTCAAGAAATGGTGAACAATTCAAGTTTAAAGTTGTATCACTTCGTCAATTGTATATTGTCACATGCATGGATAAAGATCAATGAGGTAAATAAAGATTATAATTGTCTTACATTTTTTGGTTTGGGAAAGAATTATGATGATGAAATATTGTGTGATGTGACTCTTAAGGGTGTTGGACATGCAATGTTCATACATCTTGGCCATATAATAGGAGTGCTATACTTAATTAATGGTAGAAAAATATTTTACATTATAGCAGGAAAAACTAAATTTTTTCTTTAACCATGGAAGGATCAATCTAATCCTAACCTTTTACTAAAGGGAAGGCAAGGAAAGTTCTTCATCAAAATTTGAGGAGGCTAAAGGGGCAAAATGATCATGTATGTTTTGGTGGCCAAAGAAGGGTCTTAGCTTGTAGATATATTCAGATATGTTAAAATCCTCTTAAAAAAACTTCATGTTACATCATTTTTTTTTTGATAATTCAGGTATCCAGTTCTTACGATCCGATTAATCTTGGAGGTGACCGATCTGATCCCACGAAAGTTTTTCATCGATCACTAGGATAAATCGAGAAGCGCAGATGATCCTGACATACAATCCAACATCATAAGTAATCCGAACTCTCAGGTATAATGTGTCCTGAGTGAGATTCGAACCCACATTATTTAGGGAGCTTGTTCCATTGCTTACCATTGCATCGTAACCCTGAGCGCATGTTACATCATTTTTGAAAAGCTACCTAGTAGTTATCATCCTCTAAGAGATCAAACATCAAGTTGATTTGATTTTTACTATATATTCTACCCAGCAAGCCACACTACTAAATGAGTCAAAAGGAGTAGGAAGGTCTTAAATGTCGCATGAAGGTCTTAAATGTCGAGTCATAAATTTACTAAGTAAACATCTAGGAGAGCTTAAGTTCTTATATCGTTTTCCCTTTTAACACAAAAGAAAATTGATTTTAGACAAATGTGTGATAGTCCAACACTCAAATGATTAGAATCAAGTATAAGTTTCTAAAACCAAAAATTGATTACAAGTTTCTTATATCAAAAATTGATTACAAGTTCGACATCCTAGCATAATGTGTGTTCCATAAGATGGATCTTCAAAGTGACATCCATCTTATATATGTTGGATGAATGTTGGAGGATATTCAAGACAAGGGTGTCATTTGGTCTTTATAACATTAAAGCACTTTTACGAGTATAATGAATCAAAGTCTACACTCTTATGTTGAGAAGTTTATTGTTTTTTTTTTCTCATTTTGATGGTATCCTTATTTATAGCCAAAATCCACATATATGAACACATTGAGGACTTAAGGATTGTTCTATCAATCGTAAGAAAGGAAAGACTTATAACAATGGTTAAATGACAAGCATTTGTGAAAGAATTCTACCATGACAAAGTCTTTTTGTAATAGCGGTTTGGTTATCATCTAAGCAAATTGATAGGAAATGAACTATTTATTTCATTGACATGGTCATGGGTCATGGAAGGAAGGGATAAAAATGATCAAGTTTTAGTTAAGAAATAATATAATATTCACCATATAATAATCATTGAGGAAGTGATTTCAAATGCAAAAGTAGTAAAAGCATATTAGAAATATGGTTCAAGAGAATTTAAAAAAGTTTTTGTTCTTTGCAAGAGAAAATTACAAAAGCCTCTTATTGATTTTCTAAGGATGAGAAGAATTTGTAATTGACCATTTAAAAATAAGTCGAGCAAAGAAAATTCAAATTTTATTCTCTAATGTGCTCATGATACATGACTTGATGCATCTATCTGATCAACAAGATAGAAAAATAAACCACAATAACAAGAGTACCACAATATGTTACTAATTTCTTATTGCCTTTTAAAGTTTTTTCTTGTCCCAAATTATTAAGGTCGAGAAAACTAAGAACAAGTCACAACCAAAACCAAAACACCATGCCACTAGCTTTCATGCTTGAATAACCACACTGTCACAACTAAAAAGAAATCCTCACACCAGCTCTCTGCCTAATTAAAGTCGACCAACTTCTGAATGGTGAGGTAGCTAGTGCCAAAGTAGAGTAGCTCAGGAGTAGTCAAGCTAACAAAACCTGAAGGGAGGACAGAACCAGTAGTTGCTTGAACAAGCAGTGCAATGTCTGATATGGAGTATCTAGCTGAAGTCCATCAGTCACCAATACATAGATCTGCCCACATTAGGCTACCAAACAAAACATACTTTAATCCAACAACATCAGTTATTAAATTTAGCCCATGTTAGTCTGTTTGTGCTAACTCCAGAGTCCAGACAGTGAGTTATGAGCTTTGATTATTTACTGCAATATATGAAAGCATGCTGTGCTGTGTTCTTTGATTCAAGCACTTGATCAATTGGGTACAGCCACTAAATGCATGATAAATAGAATATATATATATATATATACAACAAGCAGATCATTAAATCACGAGGAAAGGAGTCAATTAGATCTTACCTTGTGGCTGTCGACTTGTGTGTGTTCTTTTGCTCGCAGAACATGCAAAAACTTGTAATGGAGATGCAAAAATTGTAACATAAATCAGTGGATACATAACATTAATTTGCTCTTATGTGATTCCAGTCTTGTTGAAATTAATTATCAAAAGACAAATTATAACTAGCTAGGGCATCTTACTTGATCATAACCTCTCCTAATTAGATTCACTAGCTCAGTAGATTCGGTGGCTCCTTGGATCGCTAGCTAGCTACTCCGGTAGAGGTTCGGAGAAATCTAGGTTGACACCGAACAACCTAAGTCGTTTGGAACGCGAACCGAGCGTCACAGACGGCGACATTGTCGCGCCGGGGGCCCCTGGATGCACCTCCAGCTTTGGCGGCGGCGCGGCGGCGGGCGCCAGCCAATTGACGTTGTAGAGTGCGCTGCACGCGCGCCAGTGGTGGCCGCACGCCATGATCGAGGTGAAAGGAGAGGTCAGGGAGCCGGTCGGGAGTGAGATAGTATTAGTAAAGCCCCGGGGATGGTGTCTGGCCGGCTGCGGTTGGCGGCGCTTCCAGTCGATGAAGAGGCGCCGGCGCGCGGCGGGGCTGCCGGAGCCGCGCGAGAAGGAGACGGTGTCCCCGGCGCCGAGGCCCTTCTCCTTCACGAAGCGGCTCCACCCTTTGGTGATCACGTAGCTCTGGCTGCTGTTCCAGTAGGAGTAGCGGAAGCGCCACTGCTTGCCGCCGCGGTCCTCGAAGCTGAGCAGCAACCCCAGCTTCTTGGTGTCGGCCGGCGACGACGACGCTGCGCCTCCTCGGTCGGTCTCCGGGTCCAGCGGGAAGTACTTCTCCGCGTATTGCTTGGGGATGACAAGGCGGTTGAGCTTTCCCACGTCGCTGGGCGTCACGACCTTGTCGAACATGTGCTCCTTCACCACGAACATCAGTGAAGGATCAGGACTCGGCGAAGACGGAACTGGCTTCTCCATCTCCGATGAACTCTCGCTTAATTCACTCGAATCTCGGACTCAAATACTATCTATAAATAGGAGAAATCTTAGATTGGAAATCCACAGACAAGGAAGAGCAGGAAGAGGGAAAGATGGAAGAAGAGTGAGTAGGGGAAGAAGAGGTAATTTAGGAAGCTAAACTGATATGGGCTACGTATCCATGTCTTTCTATTTATATCCATATACTCATATGTATTTATATATAATCTAACTAACTTCATGATGATGATTGATGATGATGAATAATGCATGCAAATTAACGAGGATGGTCCCCCTCTATTTTATGTGAGCTAGACCTTTGATGATCTGATGCAAATACATGAGAATTCGAATTTTAAAATGAGGCATTTTTTTAATCAAAACTTATTGAGAGATTTAGATTTGTTACTGGAATCCATAATCGATCAAGTTTCATATCTAAAAAATATCGTTTAAAATTTTTTCGGAGGCTCCAAACATTTTTTTTAATTTTTTTTAGTCATTTTCATTTATTTGGCATATATTTTTATTTTTGACAATTCTTGTCTATTATGAATTAGTGTTTGTCTAATGTTTAGCTGTTTGAGAATATTTTTTTGTTTTTGAATAAATTTTTTCTTTTCGATAAAATTTAAAGACGACGGAATCTCTTCGTTTGTTGATTTTCAATTCCTCCACAATCGCTCTCTTATGTTAATTCATCGGATAATCACTATCATATCTGTCATGATCACTAATAGTTAAGATGCATAAATATATCAACTACTCCAAAATATCAAATTTCTAGAAAATCAAGTTCTAATCACCTGCATATATATATGCACTATACTAGCTTGTTTTACTCTAGTTAAGTTAATAGCTTTAAGGCATGCCATGATATGGCACGTAATGTTATATCTTCATGAAAAAAGAAGGAGAAAAAGAGATAAGGATGAAGTTCATTAATACTCATTAAATATACAGTTAAGTAGAATTTCCACAAGCCAACTCCCAACCACTGTCTTTGAGTGCTCAAAGTAACTTTTAAATCTCCTCGAGTTAAAACCTGCAGCTTTCCTTGGAACTGATTGGTTGATAAGAAGTTCGATCTTAAACCCTAGCTAACAGAGAATCAGATTACTGGTGCTGGTGGTCCTCGATCAAATGGTTAGCCAGCTAGGGGAGTTTGGAGGACAGAGCATTAAAGCATTGCATTGGCCTGTGTTGAAACCCTTGCAGTTTAATTAATGGCGATGTGTTAGGTTAGGTTACTGCTTTCTTTCTATTGAAAAATTCAAGGAAGAAACTAGGATCATATATATGAGAATGAGCTAGCCACATGATGATCAGTACTTCACCTGCAAAATCTTTCACCTACCATTTTGCACCAGCATTTTCCCCTATGACATTAATTATATATGATATTATATGACTCAGTTGAGAGATTATAGCTCGCATGCCGACGATTGACCTGATGGAGAAGAGATGCATCATCGGCTCCATTATATCAATTATGCAAGGCAGAGAGACAGATCCTATTCTATCGTTTTCTCAAGAAGGCCAGGTCGGGGAAGGAAACATCCCTCAGTCCATTCATTTAAATTGCAAATGAATGCTTCTAAAGGAGATCTAGAGAAAATAAAGGGAAAGTAAATAGGAAATAATGACCCATTAAGACTCCATTTATTTTCCAAAGAAATAATTTATTCATGGCAAATATTATATATATATATATATATATTTGCCATGGCTTTTTTGTAAGACCAACATGTGTATATTACTTTGCTATATTTTTTCTATCCGGTATTAGCCACTCTGATTATAAATAAGACTATTGTAAATATGAGTTTAAAATCCTTGGCTAAGTCAGAATATAATGATACTTTGTTTCTACTTTCTCCTCAATACTTATTTAAGTAACTTATGGTGAACAATAATTGTATGAGGAAAATTATGTAATACCTGTGCTGACTGTTTTAAGGTTAGGGATTATCTTCCTCAACACCTACTAAGACGTCAAAGCTGTAGTAGGAGTTCCTCTATAGGTGAGGCTCATTGGAAGAAATAGAAGGCCATAAACAAATAATCACACTATTTTGATTTAGTATTCCCCAAATCCTATCCATACTATTTCAACATATTCGGTCCAAAATACCTTTAAATCAACCCAATTCACGTTCTAAACCATCCAACACACATGCTGGTTTTAATCCTAATCCAAACTTTAACTCCTAAGGAGCATAAAAAAAAAATATTGGTATAAGAGCTAATAAGAGCCTTTAAGGACCTTTTTGTATGCCTAAGGAAAACTCATCAGACACAACACCATATAGTGAATGTTTGATTTTAGAACAACACTAGTGTTTTCTTCAACACACAACTTATAATCACCATCTCCATTCAGACCACCCACAACTAAATACAATAACATACCTTCTTCTCAACATAATAATAAAACAAGAACAACAGAATTATCTTATCGAACAAGTAAGGGAGAAATTAAAATAACAAACACAACATATAAATAGCCTTAGCCAAAACTTAGATTTTATTAAAGAATTTTAGGATACTCTAATCAAACAAATAAAACAGTTACCTAATAGATTAAGTGAAACCGACAAATCCATTTGGGAATCTAGTAAAACATTAGTAAAACTTAAGGAGTTAATTAAAACTAACAAAACTCAGATAACAGAAGAACTTAAGAACTTACATACTACACTTGAAGACATAAAATATAAATGAATAATTAAATACACTTAATCCAAGAAGATTATATAACCAAGGAATTTTATCCTTTTCAATGGCATTATATAGACATCATAGGACACAACCTCTACATCTACTAGATGAAGGAGAAGAAAGACTTAATCTTATGACAGAGGAATCACTACAAAAAAATAGTCATTCGGCGACGAATTTAAAAAAATTCATTGCAAGATATATTTGCGACGAATTCTGCGACGAAAAAAATTTCATTGCGAAAAAAGCGTCACCAAATTTGGTGACAAAATAATGAAAATTTGTTCCAAATTTAGCGACGAAAATAATTTTCATCGCCAAATTCATTGCTAATTTGGCGACGTTAACGACATTTATCACAGACTCTGATAATCGCCGATCTGCGATGAATATAGTTATTCGTCGCAAATTAGCGACGAAAAATGAATTATCGCAAAATTTCCAACGAATCCAGATTTGTTGGAAATTTTGCGACGAATCTGGATTCGTTGGAAATTTTACGACGAATCCAGATTTGTTGCAAGTTTTGCAACAAATACATTTTTTGTCGTTAATTTTCAATGAATCCAGATTTATCCCAAAATTTGCGATGAATCCCAGTTGTCGCAAAATTGTGACAAGTCTGGGATTCATTGAAAAGTTTGCGACGAACCTAGATTCATCGTAAAATTTTGATAAATTGTATTTCGCGATACATTTGCGACTAATTTGGGATTCATCGCAAAATTCGTTGTAAAAATAAAAAATATATTTCAAAACCATTTAATTTATGTAATCAACTTGTTTACATTCTAACAACAATAATATATACAAATGAATACAAAAATCACAACAATAGAACAATAACACAATATTCCAATAAATACATTAACAATATCCAAACATGTCCATATCCAAATGAAAAACAACTACAACAATAACACATACAACAACCATACCAAAATACACCAACAACAATACAATTAACAACATCAAATAAATACAAGGTTTCATCAAACAAACCAATTGAAAATATATCCAACATTCCTAAATCATACCAAAATGTCTCAAAAACACGGGAAAGATAGAATAAGATCATCGACCTCAGAGTTCCTTGACAGATTCTTTTCCTTCTAATCATTTTCTTCTTCTTGAATCAGAAAACAAATAAACAAACAAAAAGTATCATTTTGGTCATCAATTGGATCATAAAAAATATTTCTTAAGAATATAGCAACACTTGTTAAACTTTAAAAAATAAAAAACAAAAGTATCAACACTTGGTTCCATAATTTTGATTCATCCATTGACATTTTTCCTCAACAAGGGAGGAGAAAGCTAAAAATACTTTGTGATGGCACATTACCATGCTCGTGACACAATCAGTTCCATTCCTCGCGAAGCTTGAAAGACTAATATTTTTTTCTTTTATGCATTTCACCTCCAACTTCATTGGAAAGCATCTCTCAAATAAATTGAAGATATAAATAAAATATAGAAAGAGATGCACAATTGATAAGAAAAAGATATTATGCTCATGTGTTCTTCTTATGTCTCATCGATCAGTAATAAAAGATTAGATGATCAATATAAGTAGAGTACTACTTTGTGTATATATATTACACAAATTGATATTTATTATTACTATTTAGCTAATTGAATATATATCTGATATTATAAGGATTGGTCACAGTTTGGAAAGATTGAAAGCACAGGATCACATGCATTTGAAAACAACACAAGAATAAATTTATTATGTACCCAAAAATTTAGATATTGTGTTTCATTGCACTATTTTTTTTTGTACCTTTGCAATTGCACCAAAGTATATGGTGATATTAATCAATAAATACTAAACACTATATGAATTTGGTGGAGTTGACCCCACTCTTTTGGACACTCCATATCTATGTTTTACGAAATATATATACACAAACTAGTGAATTATAGACAGTAACATTTTTAACAAAACGAAAATCCTATAGATTAACAAAAAAATAAATTTGTAAAGACTTACTTCTTCGGACGTGGATTTCCAACCACCACCTTTCTGCGCCTCACCAACCCTGTTCAAAACAAAGATAACAGTACTAATCAAAAATACAAAAATGAAGAATTTAGAAACTTAATAAAATAATAAATTTCAAAAAATACTAATTACAAACATTCATACAAAATCATCAAGAATCATCATCATCGTCATTGCCACCATCATCGCCAGTACCTGGAGGAATCTGACTTGGAGCGGAGGCTAACTAAAAATGTCTCATAATAAATTCTTGTTGTAAGTGTATTTCCATCATTTCCTGATCCCTTTGTCTCATTTGTTGATCTATATCTTTTATTTATTGATCTCTTTCTATCATTTGCTGATCTCTTTCTAATATTATGCCCTTCAAATGACTAACCTTTATCTATCTGTTCCATTACTGTTGGTGGGGTAGAAGAAAATGTACGAGCAACTCTATGGATTCTCCTCATAGAACCCATACCCAATATATTTCCCCTTTCACTCCCCCACTCGCCTCCAGCCATAAATATAAATTATTACTAGAAAACGGCTCAGATCCCTCATTATCGTCGCTAGCACCTGAACTTCTTTGTGATACCGATAGATCATATCTCTCCTATGAAAAATTTAAATCTTAATTATATATAATATAAACGTATATATTATAAAGTTAGAGCAGGTACATAACTAAATCTAAGTTATAAATTAAGATTAAAAATAAACTCAAACCTTAACAGCTTTAGCTCTTTCCCCACTCCAAAATTTGTCTTTTTTTTGGAAAGTGCAGATGCAAGTGTCTATAAGTTCTGGCTCCTTCCCCAATTCCTTGGACTAAAAATAACACGATTAGAAATAATGTAATAGTCTAAAATAAATTTAAAAAAAAATTGGTAGAGTTAAAAAATTACCAATCTACGTGTATGCTTCTCGATATTTATAGAACCTCCCGCATATGTTGCAGACGAGTCACCAGAATTATAAGCTTGATTTAATTTATTCTGATGACTCCTTTGTTTGCTATCCTCAGTACTCCAAAAATTATTGATCTTAATCCAATTCTCCTCGGTGATGTATGTTGCCTTTTCTCTATAGTTTTAGCATGATTCAGTACTTGCCGAATGTGATAGCCACATTTTTTTCTTAAAACTTCTCTTATTTCCATCTCTTTATAAGGGTCCCAAGTGAAAGACCACTACAATGAAAAAAAAAACAAATGATTATATATTCGCTTAATTATTTCATATATAAAATTAAGGGGATATACCCTAAACTTGTTCCACCAAAGTTTTTTTGTGGGTAATGGAGTGCTTGAGTATGACAGTGAGTCCTCTCCAATGGTTATTCATGATTTTATTAATCTTGTGAATAATATATACAAAATTTTCAAATTTATCATGAAGTTACAAACAATCAATGTTAGATAATTAAGATAGTTAAAAAACTATAATATTTTGTAGTACTTACGAGTCACTGTAAGGGACTATATATTGTCGAGGATCGAACATCTCAGCAGACGAGTGTCTGGCGGGTACTAGCGACTGGAGTGACGAAGGTGAACTAGACAGGACTTGCGACTAGGAATGTGAAGATCTTGCCTCATTAGGGGGGCATAGGTACCGTGTTGATAGGCGGTGTATCAGACTGGCTAGAGCCAAACCTCCGTCTATGGCCACCTCGTCGAAACTGTCAACTAAAAGTTAAAATTAGGACAAAGTAAATAAAAACTTGACGCATAATGAAGAACATGAAAAAACTTACAATATACATAATGAAGATCTAATAGTGCGCGAATTTACGACGATCAGATGTTACCTCCAATGACCTATAGGAAAATAATAGACAACATACACAGATAAAATATATAAATTTAATAATGAGATAATATATAGAAAACTAATTAAGCTACAAATTTTGTAAATTTACAGATTAAAACTAAATTTATTCATAAAAAAACTTACCCTACATGTCAAAAATCAAAGTCCTTATTATCATTATCATTGTCATTCTCATCCTCGTCGTCATCACTCTCCTCCTCCTCCTCCTCCTCCTCCTCATCATCATTATCATTCTTATGAATTTCATTTGCATCCATGTTTATCACTACTCTGCTGGGATCTCGTAACGTTGGAATAATATATTCCTTGTCTGAAATGTATTTGTAACTGACTCTTGTTGATATGCAATGTCTTCCCAACGTTCCTCAATTTTTTTTCATGCTTTTGTTTTACAAACAACCC
>JBBUKS010000029.1:9085922-9107324 GCA_038050645.1 Hedychium gardnerianum
ATGATAACTTTCAATGAAATTAATTAAGCAACTTAATTTAAATAACTTAAATGAATTAATCACATCAAAATAATCAAAAAATTATCATCTAAGCATTAAAATAACCTTAAAATTATCATCTAATGATCAAAATAATCCAAAAATTATTATCTAAGCATCAAAATAACCCTAAAATCATCACCTAAGTATCAAAATATCTGAGAAATTATCATCTAAGTATGAAAATAATCCTAAAATTATGATTTAAAATATTGAAAATACTAGATAAAGAGCTTCTACCGAAGTCGAGGAGAAAAGATTTGGAGGTGCAATTAGAATAGGAAGAAGAGATTTTGTCGGAGCAGGAGAAAGAGCAATCACTAGGAAAAATTCGAGAAAGACCAATCACCGGAGTAGGAGAAGGAATCATCGGAGGAGGGGAAATCGCCGGAGGAGAAGAAGAATCATCGGCGCTGAAAATAACAATTTGCGTGTTAGGATTATTTTTACATATTTTAGCGACGAATTAGCCTAATTCGTCGCTAATACTTATTTAAGTATTAGCGACGAATACCACATCCTTCGTCGCTAAAAATTTAATAAAATTAAAATGTAAAAATAGTAGCAACGATGTTTTGTTTATTCATCGCTAATAATTTTTTTTTAATAAAAAATATTTTTAAATATTATTATTTGTGATAATTTGTTATTTCGTTGCTAATAATACTACTTAGCTAGCAACTTTTATTCGTTGCTATTAATTCGTCGTCATTTTAATGATTTCTTGGAGTGTGCGAGAATTGAATTCTGGTTACTTGAGAAATATACTGTCTCTTACCATCACACCAAACCCTAGGAGGCGGCAATAACAACAAGCGTTATATGTTTGTGCAAGTAAGTGTATGCAATGTGCAACCAACGCATACACAAACTTTGTCCATGCGACATGTAACCAACATATGTAGGCCCCATTTGCACAAAAGCATGCACTCAATGCATCGTACATAAGGTTATAAACAAGTCAAGTCGAATCAAAATTTATTTTATTCAAGTTTTTTTTGATAAGGTAATAATAAAGTCTATCCAAGCCGAATTTTAAATGAACTCAGTCGTTGAAATAGTTGTTCAAACTTGCTTGATTTCTTTTTTATGAACTCGAGCTTGAGCTTGGTTCAAACTTGATTTGAGCTTTAGGTCATTTCATTTCAAGATTATTTGATTGATTAAAATTTTATATTTTTAAACTTGTTTAGATAGTTACTGAATTTGATTTGAGAGTTTGTTTGTTTATTTACCATATTGAGAATCGCAAATAGTTCACAATCTCTGTTTGTGAACATTATTAATAAGTTGAACACATGTATTCAAGCTTGTTCATTTAGTTTAATGAGTTGTTTGAGTTTGTTTATTTAATTGATCTTGTGTATATTGAATGAATATAAACAAACTCTTATTAAATTTAATATCAAATTTGTTCATAAATATTTAATTTATTTACAATTCTAATCGTATGCACATAGCTTAGGCGCATGCCTAGGGACACACGTCCCAAGTGTGATACAACTACCTTGTGTTAGGATTGGTATGCTAAGGTATTAGAAGGCTAGAGAAGATGAACGGTGGCTGACTTGAAATTAAAACGTTACTCTTGCTAATGCTTAGCAAGATGAGTCAAGTTAGTTAATCACAACAAAAAGATAAAATATAAAACACAAGCGCTAACCTAATAATTTTACGTGGTTTGAAACTTTTGATTTCTACTCCACGATCTATTACTTCAAGTGAGTCAATCTCAAATCTCATTAATTTTCTCCTTCTCAAATACTTTTGGATAGAGAAACATCTTATAAGAGGCTTCTCGCAATGAAGAAAAATAAGTAACGCGAGTAAGAAGCACAAGACAATTCAATCCTCTATTTATAACATTCAATGAAATTCTCAGTCGACTCACCTTGAAGCTAATCGACTGTTCTGCCTAACAATAGTTCCTTTAGATGACTCATGTTGATTTCAATGGATTGAGTCATTTTATTGCGTAAGTAAGCAATCTAACGACTACGACTTTCTTCTGCTCAATCAATAATATTATTTTTTACTCATGTTAGGAATTTAATCAACTGCTTAGTTACATATATAGTCAACTTAAATTTGAATAAAAATATTATGTTTGCAAGCAAATCAATTTGAGTCAACTCCCTAGTTGACTTAGCACACTAGTCAAGTTAACTAGATCTGCGTCTACTACCAATCTAATCGTTGATTCATTGCTTAAGTAAAGAACTACATGAAACCAAATCATAGGTCACTCAAGTCTTACATTGCATTTAAAAGAACTATCATGTCCTGTGACACTGTGAGTCCCTCGGATGCCCCTAGCTCATTCCATGCCGTATCCTTCAATTTTTCACAAATTTAATCCGTCTTTTCCAAGTACTATCTTCAAAACTGACACCACAATGCTATTTATTTTGCAATTCCTCAGATGTCTCATACCATAATTTTCCAATCCCGAACAAACCTCGAGTCATCGAGCCACACCAACTTAGTTGCGCCAAGTCAACCTCAACTAGTTTCATGTGCACTCTACTAAATCCCTGTACAATTTTCATACACATTAGAATCACAAACAAACCTAATTTAAACTCTTTGCTCAACACATCAAAATACCACGGTCGAATACCATTTAGGAAACAATTGCACCACCGTGACCTACTCATGTTGCATGTGTATGAGTCGAACTCCCCACAGAATGTATGTGTAGTTTCTGTTATGGCGGACTTAGTCAAGGGTTGTGATGCTCAAAGTGTAGGCCACCACAAACTTAGCCCATGGGTAGCAACACACGACCTTCGGTTGTGATGCTCAAAGTGTAGGCCACCACAAACTTAGCCCATGGGTAGAAACACATTGGGATCGACTTGGATGGTCAATGATGACATGGTCAATTCAGCATCGACCAACACCGTAGACTTAGCTTGCTCCACAAATAGCGAAATGCAATAATTGGTTGTCATCATCAACTGGTGAGGTCTACATATCGTTGGCAAAAGTACTACAACAAAATTTACTATTCTGAAACTTAACTAGGCTCTTCTTGCTAACACTAAGTTTAGGGTCCAAGAAAACTACTAATTGACTCTCCACACACTGTAGACAACCGAGAGATGAGGGCGGCGAAAAGGGTTCAATGGCAACTTTTGTCAACTTCCTAGGCCATTAAGATAGAAGTGTCAAACTCTTCTAAGCTCTAATTACATCAAACCAAATTCAAATTGGCACCCCCCTAATTATAAACCAAGTTATGAGCATACGATAGGGGGGATCGAAAACTAGTCCCTTAAGGCTTGCAGAGCTGTGACACATGATAAACAAGGGCTTGTGGATTGGGGAAGAAGAAAAGTCCAACTGTGCTCAAGGACTCGACTTCAAGGTAGCAAATTATGAAGACCTTGAGTCCAATTGACAATTGCCCGAGCTTCGTCCAAGGCAGAAGAAAATAACGAACATTAGTCATACATTAGGACCATATCCTTTTGTTGTGGTATCGATATCCCTACTGGATTACACATGAAAGACACTTGGATTCAGAAAAACTTTATAAAAAGTGAGATTCAACTTGAGATGTTATTTCCTAAAAAGTGAGGGAAGAAATCCATGAACGTGAGAAACAAGTGCAATGATACATCAAGAAGTGTCAGATCATTTTCATGGTTGGTCATGGGTCACTTCTGCTCAGCTCACAGATTATCCAGTCAATTGTTTGTTCTTGCATGATATATCAAGCAAGAAGATGCCTACTGGCATGCATAGAACCAGGACCAACTTGTGCAAGTTTGTCCACAAAGATATTTGAAAACTTTTCTTTATGCCAAAATAGGAGAAAGTTCCTCCTAAACAGGATACCGAATCATTTTTTTTTAAAAATGATTCAGTATAATTTAAAGCGCTGCAAGAAATGATATATAAAATTATATACTATATGACAAAGGATAGAATATATGACATCCTTTGTGGAGTCCTCCACCACAAAATGTGTGTTCTATAGGATGAGAGCAAGTTTTGTGTGGCGAAGCATGAAGCTTTACTTGCCAACTCTATATCAATCTAATTTGTGCGCGTTTATTCTTTTCGTAGTGCTTTCGGAGCTCCATCATGTCCACTAGGCACAACGCGACGAGTGATGTGTTGTAATTTATTAGAATTTGTGTCATTATCGCGACCCCCCTACCCTTGAATCTTCAACTTAATCTTCTCTGTGTTTTTGAAATTGTGGTAGATGTAAACCCTCATGAGGGCTGATATTCTATAATTCTAGATTCTAATTAATTTCGATCGATTCTAGCCAATAGGGAGGAAATTAAGGGCCAACAAACGCATCACAATAGACAAGCAATGCTTGTTGAGGGTTGAGACATGACTTTTTTTCTCGAGTCTATGAGTCCTACAAGCAATGGATGTTGAGATGGCTTATCTAAATGAGCTTTTGATAATTTATCATTTGCTTCTCAATTTTATTTTTAAAAAGAAATATTATAATTAAAGCAACGATTATTCAAGCTATAGTGATACTCTATTTTCTTGTAATTTATTTGACTTTTCTTCTTCTTCTTTCATTAGTTCTTATTTCCTCTTGTATACTATCAGAAAATTAACTAGATCCATTAAATTCTTTTTTATATATACTATTACAAAATCAATTAGATCCACTAAACTTATCTTATAATTGAACAACTTCTTTCAAATAGAAGAGAGGCCAATATTAATTCTTTATCTAATTAAAAGCTTTTACATCTTTGCACCAATAGTGATTTTGGATCTGTCCTGAGTTATGATGTGATGGTAAAAGATGGGACGAATTTTCTAGACAACAAAAATTTAAATCTCACCCAAGACATATTATATTTGGGAAATTTAAAAAATTTATATCGTTGGACCATACACCATGACTCATTTGTGTTTTTCGATTTATTTTGATGATCGATATAAAATTTTCATGAGATTTAACCGACCATTTTAGGATTAATTGAATCATAAGAATTACATACTTGGGTTTAAAAAAATAATGATTTTGGATGTATAAAGCATTTAGAATAACAAATAAGATTAGATTTTGAATCTTAATCAGAGAAGAAGATAGTCTATCTTCTGGATTAATTAAGTGAAGTCTGACATCTGAATTATAAATTTTTGATGAAGTTTGGATTATCTTTTCCTTTACACACTTTATCTTTTTCCATCGATAACATCAATTTGTTATAGACAAATCGAATACATAGAGAAGTATATCAACTAGTCAACTTGGCTTGTATTTCACTAGGGATAAGTTAACTTAAGAGAGAAGTTCAACATGTGCTAGTTCAATTGAGTTGCAAAGTACCTTATCAAAGTAAATAAAGATGGTTTACAATGAAAATCAAGAAAGAAAATTTAAAGACAATAGGATTACGAAATATGGGGTCACATTGAAAGCTCATTAAAGATATACGATAAGTTATTGTCTAATAATTACATGTAGTCGTAGAATCAATAGAACTCAAGGTAAGTGCCCACTTATTGAAAGAACTCAATCAACATGGTTAGGTCATCTTGATGGGTCGAATCTCCGGGTTTGTGGTCATCTTTAATTTTCGCACACATGTCATTTTCCCCATTAATTGCATGGGAAACCCATGGGCTGATCATGTGTACGTGCAATGGACATGTATCAGCGATCTCAGACGCACAAAATGAAACTCGTGGACGGGAGGAGCGTCACACGTTGCTCTCAACCGACAGCGTTGGATGCCGCGCCAGGATCTACGCTCCGCGCGCGCAGCGGATCCCGATCCCTGATGGGAATTAAAAAATAAAAAACTCCCCATCCCCCAACCCACCCGCCACACACACGCGTACACGTGGCGCGCCGGGCACCGCACCGTCTGGATAGCCAGGGGCCCACCACGTTATCCCCGCCAGCTCGGCCGGGCGACGTGGCGCGTCGCCGACCAGAACAAGATACGGACGGCTCCTGGGCTTCCAAAAACGGTACTGAACCGGGAGCAGACGAGTCAGGTGGGGTCCAGCCTGCATGCCAATTATAGCCATTGCCTGATCCGACAAGATCTGAAAGCTACGACGCGACACGATCCAAATTCCAAGAAACCCGCACCAATAGATTCTCTCACATGCATGTACGTATCTACGCGTACAAATCTATGTATTTTAAGGAAAATTCCATTTTGCCCCCTCCCCCACTTTCCCTATTTTTTTTAATTCCTCCCTCTTAATTTAAAATATTATAAAAAGAAAAAGGCCGGACTAAGATGTGGCTAAAAGACGCCCGATATATCGGGCCACATGTCTTGGTCATTAATTAATTAATCAGTACTGTTGGAGGCGATCGTCGGCATCCTCCGTTCTGCTCTATATCTGCCATGGCCGTAGCCTCTGCTTCCACTCTCAGATCGGCTAGCTCTGAAGCCATGGAGAGAACTAGCCAATGGTACCGCTTTGTCGACTGCTATTTTTGGATTGTATTTTTCGAATTTCCTGAATTATTTTGCAATCCAGGGTCTTCTCCCAAGATCTGCCCAGCGACATCGTCGTCCAGGTCGGGAAGGTTACTTTTCAGCTGCACAAGGTATATTCCGGAGAGTTCTGGCTTTCGTTTGTATTCTTGATTGATGATGGTGTGATGTGTGCGGATTCAGTTTATGCTGGTGGCGAAGAGCGGGCTGATCCGGCGGAAGGTGATGGAGTCGGAGAGGGCCGACCTGGGGTGCGTGGATCTGTCGGAGGTGCCCGGCGGCGCGGACGTGTTCGAGAAGGCGGCTAAGTTCTGCTACGGGCTTAACTTCGAGATATCCGTTAGCAACGTGGCGGCGCTCCGGTGCGCCGCCGAGTACTTGCAGATGACGGAAGAGTATTGCCGCGGGAACTTGTTGCAGAGGACCGAGGAGTTCATCGGCCAGGCGGCGCTCAAGACGCTTCCGTCCGCCGTCGCGTTGCTCCGCTCCTGCGACGCTCCTGATCTACTTGCTTCCGCGGAGCATGCTCGGATCGTCGGCCGCTCCGTGGACATCATCAGCTTGAAGGCCTGCAACGAGGCTAACTTCCCGACACGCTCGCCGTCGGACTGGTGGGCCGGTGAACTCTCGTCGCTCTCTCCCACCTCGTTCCAGAAGATCCTCGCCGGCATGAAATCCCGCGGCGCCGCCTCTAAATCCCTTGCCACTGCTATCGTGGCCTACGCTGAGAAGTCCCTGCCGGACCTCCTCCCCCTTTCCACCGGCGCTCTGTCCTCCACCCCCTGCAGCGACGCCCGCACCCGCCAGCGCGGCCTCCTCGAATCCCTCGTCTCTATTCTCCCGCCGGACCGCGACGCCCCCCTCCCCGTCGGCTTCATCTGCTGCCTCCTCCGCGCCGCGATCTTCCTCAGCGCCTCCGCGGTCTGCCGGAGGGAGCTCGAGGGCCGGGCCTCCGCTTCCCTCGACCAGGCCACGGTAGCCGACCTCCTCACCGTCACTCTGGACTACTCCGGCGACCGTGTCGTGGACCTAGATAGCGCTCGCCGGATCGTGGCCGGCTTCGCCGAAAGAGAGGCCAGCGCCGGCGGAGGTATGCTCTACGGCGCCGGCTTCAACGGCGTAAGCTGCTCTCCCGCGGTGCAAAAGGTCGCCCGAACCGTGGACAGCTTCCTCGCCGAGATAGCCACCGACGACGAGCTTTCCGTCTCCAAATTCGCGTCGATCGCCGGCGCTCTCCCCAAGTCCGCAAGACGCTTCGACGACGACCTCTACCGCGCCGTCGACATCTATCTCAAGGTCCAAATTAAATCCCCAACTCCATTAATGCTCTTCCTAACGATCCAATTCCCACAACAAATCGATGCAAATGCAGGCCCATTCCGAATTGGATGAGATCGAGAGGGAGAAAGTGTGCAGCGTGATGGATCCCCTGAAGTTGTCCTACGAGGCGCGGCTCCATGCGTCGCAGAACAAACGACTGCCCTTGCAAATTGTGCTCCACGCTCTGTACTACGACCAACTGCATCTTCGCAGCGGGGAGGAGGCAGGCGCCGCTATGGCCGGGATACGGGAGCCGAGCCTGAAGGTCGACGTCTCGTTGATCAGAGAGAACGAGGCCCTGCGATCAGAACTCGCGAAGATGAAGATGTACGTCTCCGATATGCAGCGAGGAGGAGGAGGACAGGGGATGAGTGGGGTGAAGGTGGCCGGAAGCAAGAAGTCCTTCTTCTCCTCTGTTTCGAGGACACTCGGCAAGTTCAACCCCTTCAAGCAAGCTGGTTCCAAGGATACTTCCAACATTGACGATGGAGAGGTGGCAAGGCCAAGGAGGAGGAGGTTCTCCCTATCCTGATCCATCACAATTCTGGTTATCAAGAGCAAGTGTAGGATACTTAGTATCGATCGATGATCCATATCGAGATATCGATAGGATTGTTCCTAATGAAATTATATATGAGATTGTGTTTTAATCTGTCATTGGTGTTCATATGGGCTCGTTGTATATACGTTTTACTGATTGCATTATCAGGTTTGTTTGTTTGGTTGGTTGGTTGAGAAATATAAATGAGGAGCATGAGATGAAGAAAAAAATGTTGAAGCAGTTAACACTTAATCTGGGGTGATCAGTCCGATCCCACAGGGATCGAATCGCAAGTGCCTGAGTGACAACTTGATGTCCTTCCGTTGCATCATATAGCCCTGGGGGCAAAAGCATGAGAAGAAAGTAGTATATAAGGGATGTCATCAAAATTTTAGTGTCATTGAAAATATACTTATCCGGTCCGAGATTAAGGAATTGGATGAGTCAGCAAACTACGACGGATTAATCTCAATCGACTGGATACAAGTTAGGTTGCTTCTTGTCAAGTCTGTTTTCGATAGGTTCACTTCTTTTAAATCTGGCTTTCTTCAGGTTGGGTTTACTTCCTTTAGGTCGGGCTTTCTTCAGATCGAGAGATTGGCTCTGTTCGACAGGTCGGGCTTCAATGAAGTTGGTCTTTGTCAGGTCGACAACTCAGGAGGTTAGCTTTCAACTATCGAGTACCAAAAGAACATTCAGACTAAGGTCAAAAAGACTCAAGACGTTAAAAGGGAGGCCAAGGTGAACCTTAGCAAAGTTCCTCTGACACTCAAGTTAGACCTCAGAGAACAAATAGAGAAAATGAGTCGTAAAAAGAGTAGAAAACAATTGAATTACTTGTCTGGTAATGCTGCAATCGATTACCTTTAAATAGAAAAACGAAAGGATAACCCTAGTTCCCAAAAGGCACTCCTCTTCCTTCTTTACCGAGAGATATCTCTCTTGGTGACTAACGCTTCAACAACTACCAAGTCGAATCAGAGTTCCAATTTGGACGGACCAAACTTGGATGTAACTCTGACAGAATTGACTTGAGGTCTTCTATCAAGAGCCGACTTGACACAAACTCAGTTTGACTGAACTCAAGCTCGTCTTGACTTTGACTTCTAGCTCATCTTAACTTTTGACTTGAATATATCACATGGCGCAAACTTTTTCCACCATATCATATACTATAAGGATACTTTTGTATACCCTTAGGATGCGTTTGGTTGGGGGTTATTCTTGATAATCTTGGTTATCCATCCAAGGTTATCAATAAAGACCCTGTTTGGTTTAGGTAATCGGCGATTCCCGAGTAATGATCCATGCCCGACACGTCAGCAAAAGGGGAATGCAACCCAGAATCGAAAAACCTTAGAAAAGTGAGGATTTTGTTGATTCCGGGGTTAACAATTTTTTTTTGCCAAAAATATTCTTCGATATTTACTCTTTGAGACAAAAATGTCCCAACAAATTATTATAATGAAAATAATGGTCTACATTCTAAATGAGGATTAATCAAAATATTATAAAAATATTCAGAAAAATAATTAAGAGGTTTGAAATTAATATTTTGAGAAATAATTAAGAGGAGTGTTGAACCAAAGGTAATATAGTAAATATAAAACTAGATTATATACTAAAACCTCCAAAAAAATAAGTTTTTATTGTATTACCTAAAGTTGAACCAAACAATATTAAATTATATTTTATTCCCCATAATCTTGGTTATGTGATTACCTGATAATCACATAACTAAAATTTTATATGATAATTTGAATCAAATATACTCTTAGAGTTTTATTCTTGTAGTGTTCTATAGATTTTATTTTAAGTTATTATTGATTTTCTATTAATATTTTCTTTTTTACCCGATGGATACTAGGAAACAAGGATGTTTTGGAATTCCTAGTTATTGTTGGTGAGGAGATCTAGTGATTATCTAACAACACATGTCCAAATAGTTTACATTGATTTTGAGCGTGCAACACTAGAATCTTAGTTTTGGTTCCAACCACACTAATTCCATGATTTATAGTTGAAATCATGTCCCGGGAAAAGGATCATCCATGTGATAAAGTTGAATATGGAATTTGTTGTAGTAGTTATAACTCACAGCTTTAACGAGCCTGATTTTCTGATGATAAAAAATAAAATATTTATTTTCAATGCTCTTATCAATTTATTTTAGAATTGATACTGAGAAGATAAATTTTAAAAACTAATTTACTAGTTCAAAGCATACGAAAGGACAAAAATCTCATTACTAATTAAAATTTAATTCTCAAATCTCGTGATGATAATATTTTATGTATTAATCATTAATTCATCAATGAGAATTAATAAGCCTGGCTTTCTGGGTAGCATGTGAGAATGTTATGTTTGAAATATGCTAATATTATTCAATCAAGATTTGTATCAAATGATTAATCATCAAATGTTGGACAAAATAGAACTGATGCGTCTCCTCGCTGAATAATGATGCCCAAGTTTCTTCTTGGTATATGATGGACCTGCGTGAATTAACACGTGTCAAAGGGAGCTAGAGATGTTCAGCAAAACTTTTGCTCCTCTAATGTTTAAGTCAATCTCCTATGAAGCTGAAGAGAGTGAGACTCAGAGAGAGAGAGAGAGCGCGCCAGAGCAAATGATGTGTAGACCCTTTTATCATTATTAATTTTGCCTTTTTTACACAAGCGATCCCTTGGTTCGAACAAACAGCCTGTTTCCTAAGGGAGAGGTTGTTGCAATATAAATTCTTAAGAGATCGTGTCCGGTAATAGTCTAGATTTTCCCGAACCACACCCTACAATGGATCCTCCCTACATAATGTTTGCCCAATTATGGGTTGTATGCTCTAACCATACCCTATCGACGGTCAAGGCTATAAGAACTACCTAAGGATGGTCAAGACTTGTGGTCGATGAGAGGCTTGAGAAATCTGAGATGTTTGGAGGGGCAAATTGCGTACGAAATTCAATCATAACCCTAAGCAAAGGCTTGTAAGCTCAAGGTGCCAAGTTGAGATACTCACTCTTGAAAGTTGACACTCAATTTGGAAAACTAAAGTTGACTGATCAAGCAATCAGGTTTCTAGAAAATTATAATGGGTTTTGAACCCTTAATTCCCAATTAATGATGTAACCTCTTAGTCACCCAGCCAAGCAAATGAAGGAATTTTCAGGTGTATTGCAACATCCCCTGAAAAAAATAACTGTCTTATAAAAGACAGTGAACGAGGAAATATCACCCTAACACTTCAATCAAAAGGATCTATACGCGGATCATGTTCACTTGCCATCGCCATTCCGGTGCATAGGCATGTTGGACACATAACCTGCAAAAATCCAATCAGATTAAAGAACAGATGAAGAGGTATATCTCTAGAAAACCATAGAAATTAGGTAGAGTGTACTTAAATAAAGTGCTAAGGTAATATGTCGAGTAGAACGGCATATTTGCATAAAAATATTAGGGATACAAACATCAATGATCCCTTTAGACAAACTTTTTAACCGCTGATAAATATCTTGAAGCTTACAAAATTAAGCAGTCACCTATGGCATCCTAGTCAGTAGGTTTTCTTGTTTAATCCTTGTAAAAGTAGGAAGACTAGGCTTCATTTAACCCATGATAATCAATTCATAATGATTGGTTCATTTTTGTCAAAAATATATTTCCTTGTCTGAGAACTCGAGTTCAATCAATCATCTATTAACTCTGTGAACACGAGTTCTGGATTTGCTAACTACGATTTAATGAGATGTCGAACAATATATCAAAATTTGGCCTAATTGACCATTTGTAGAAGGGTGGCAGAGCAATTAACTGGAAAAAGTATTAGAAGTGTAAATTAAGGTAGAACCAGACCTTTCCAGTCCCTGAACAATTTGGACACCTTTTAGTAGTAGATAGCTGTAAAGAATCATTGCGACCATCAGGAATTGAATTTGGCCCTATGCTCGAGAACAAACCTCTTGCAGAACATCGAGCACAGGCTAAATACCCTGTACACCAAGAAAGTTGAACAGCGTCACTAATCATGCAGCCATAAGCAAAAAAAGAAAAACATGAAGCAATGCTTGTAGTACAAGATGCATAAAATTATCACATACCACTACCATGGCAGTATTTGCATCTCTTCTTTTCTTGTAGTTGAACATTGTTGGTTTCGAGCACCATCAACGCTGATATTACACCAATTGCACCACCTGAAAAGGATGCTACAATAGGATCTACCTGACTAAACAAAAATAAAAGAAAAACTTTAGGCAAAATTTATTCTAAAGAAAATTGTACTGGATCTTTGCTTTGAAATAGGAATACCTTAGTTGAAAAGGCAAATGCAAGTTATGTATGAAATCCTCGTAGGAAGTACCACCAAGTCCTAATTTTAGCTCCAGCTGCAATAACAAACAAAAAGGTCTTAAAATTCAATTTTATGTGATGAATCTCAATAGTTGTGATCATCAAATAATTTTTCTAATCCAGCAAGGTATCGTGTAAGAAATCATTTGCCTATTGGTAATAGTTATCAGAAACATAGGTAAAAGCAGCAATAATTTATAATTTCATATTACAACTTCAAATGTGCATGAAATACTGAAATCAGCTGAAAGTTTTACAAGCTACTGAACTACATGGGAATAAGGAATTCCAAAAAACTGAAATCATGGATCTAATTAATACATCGTTTATGGGTAACTGAATTCCTCTTAATCCAAATCCCTAAATTCCAACAAAATGGACATAACATATTTAAATAGATAAACTCTTTTTTTGTCATTATTTTAGAATGAAACAAATTCCTTAGAATCTACCATAATTCCCAAGAATAGAATAAAATTACAATCAGGAGCTAATTCATTTCCTCCTTGTCTTTAAGAACAATGCACTTCACATGTAATTGCAATTTGAATATCATGCTTAAGAAAATATCATCACTAAGAAGAACAAAGGGAAGATCTGTCTAGTTGACAATACAGTGGCATAATAGTTTCTTTATTATCATGTTTTACTTTCTTTGTGGTAATTTCAGAGATCATTTTTTGTATAGGAGAATGAAATACTAAAGGGATGTTGCTAAACCACTACAAGAAAAGAATCGAATGCCTACATTTTTATAGTGATGCTTTAAAAAGCATTGCCATTTTTTGTGATGCCTACATCTACTGCTGATGTTATTAAAAGAGTCAGCAATTATTTGATACTTGTCCACACTTTTCTAAGCGTTTGTAAATAAACTTCAACATTTGATTAGTTAATTAATTAATTAATCAATTAAAATTAGGGTGAAATATTGATCGTGACGTTATGTGTTAGCTTCAGCTCCTCTGCTGGTCCATCTCCCTTTTCCACTTTTAATTCACAGCCAAACTTTTCCCCATGCTGACCATTTTAAAAACACTGCTCTAGTTCACCCTTGTCTTCTCTTCTTTGTCGCCTTCCGAAATAGAGAGCGAGGATACTCAGCGTCCTTCTCTTTGCTCAGCAAGATTCTTTGCTCTCCTTTCTCTCCCCTTCTAGCCCTCAAAAACTTGCTCGCCAAGATTATTTTTGGAGAAGGGAGACGGACCAAATCAAAGGGTTGAGGAGTCCCAAGGAAGATGAGGCATTGCGACAACTAGTGGAGTGTCATGACCCAACAATCTAATTTTGCAAATAACATTGTTTCGGTCAATGAGGCACGTGAAGGAGTGAATGCTATGCTCGAATCTTGATGGAAAACACCATAAATAAAAGAAAGGTTTTAGGCTTAGTAGAATATATATAGAATTTATGAAAATTAAGTTTAGTAGTAATAAACATAGTAAGGTAATTGTTAAGATAAGAGATGAGTTATATATACTGAGAGCTTTAAGTATCTAGGATTGTTTTTACAAAAGGATGGAAGGGTTGATATAGATATTTCACATAGAATATACACAGGATGATTGAAATGAAGGAGGATGTTAGGTGTTAAGATTGCTCTAAAACTTAAAGGGAAATTTTACAAAATAGCAGTTAGACTTACTATGTTATATAGAGTTGAATATTGGGTATGAATCAAGCACACGAGCAGAAGATACGAGTCGCGGAGAGAAGGATGTTAAGATGGATGTGCGAACATATATGAGATAAAGTCAGAGTTGTGCCTATTGAGATAAAACTCTAAGAGACACGTTTAAGAAGGTATGGACATGGAATTAAGCGACCAATAAATGCCCAGTAAGGTGATATGAGACCTTGATAAATACGCATATTAATCGAGAAAGAGGGAGACCAAAGAAGACTAAGTTAGCAACGATAAATCATGATAAAATTCATTTACATAAAGATGAGGGTATAGTAGGGAATCGAGCTCAATAGCATAGGACCCCACTTAGTTGAATAAATGCTTGGTTGTTATTGTTGGAATTCTCTAAACGGACTGCTATCTCGCTGGCCCTAGCTATAAATCTTGCTCACTAAGATTTTTTTTACCTAACTCTTTCCTAAGCACTCCCTTCCTTCCATCTAATAGTGACAAATTGAAACCCTTGATTGTCAAGATACTTACCACTTCTACCTTCTCTTTCATCCATAAATTGGAAATCTTTCTATCTACAGTATAATTTCAATGTTCTTCCTTAAGGCTTGTTCAAATTTATTTCTTACTTCTTGAAGTTTTTGGTATGTTCGCAAAAGAAATTGCATTCTATAGCTTTTCAACACCTAAATTTCTATTATTCCTGAAGTTAATGAAAATTGACTATTTCATGTCATGCTTCTTCTTTGTTGGTGGAGTTAGACTTGTAGGTTTGGGTCATAGTTAATGGCATATAAAATGTTCCTTATATGTGGTGAAGTGTCAGGGACCTCATTAAAGGACATTGGTCTCAAAATACAAGTTACTAAATATGGAAACAATTTTAGTATTATATGATTGATGACGTGTTGAAAAAATCTTTAAAATTATAAAATAAGGTAGCATAATAAAATAGGAATAAAGAAGAGAAGCAAATGAGGGCAAAAGTCTCACGGAATTTAGGCTTTTGTAAGAAAGACAAGGTAAATGAAGAAAATTGATTAAACAAATAAAAGTTTAAATAAAAGAAATAATTTTCAAAAAGTGATTATATTGAGGTGATATTAGTATATGTATATCTACTGTTGAAATTGCCACGCACAAATCTCGACCTGTTGGTGTGATGAATTATACCCAAACTTCTCATTCTAATTTGCAAGGAGGTTGGACTGGATTCTAACCTTATACCTGATCCCTAGAAATTAGGAAGTTGACATTCGGCTTCAACAAGGAAAAATAAGGTGGATCTACAGTGGTAGGGAACCAGGAAAAGGTTCTCCATCAAGGAAATTAACACTAGTGGAGGATCCCAGGAGGACCTTCTAAGCAATCTAATGTGGGTTCGACAAGGGGTTGCTCTCTGCTACATTGCACAAGGGGATGCAAATCTGGTTGAGGATCAGACTAGAAGAGGATTTGGAAGGTAAATCTACAACGCACATTAATAGTTCGAGGAAGCGAGATCTTCTAAGAGTCGATCAGTATAAGAGACAAGGACTTGAGGGAGGGGCCTAGAGAAGGATTTCAATGGAGCCAGTCATGATTCCAACAGAATGGATGATGACAGGAGCAGTAAGTTAATCTTCAACTTGAAGGAGGAAGCACCACCAGAGGGCTCCTATTTTGTAGGCCTTGATTCACTCGAGTTTTCCATGAGCTATGGACTCAAGATAGGTCAGTGAGTGATGCTAGGATCATGTAGAAATGATTTGATGAGAACTATGAAATATCATATCAAAAAATTCAAACCAAATTTGAGTTAGATACCACTTGATGCAACACCAAGGGAGAAATCACTCAAATAGAGAAAATATTGTTAAAACGTGAAGATAATCAAACAAGAGGAATTTGGGTCTCTCTTTAAAACCCTAACAATGGCCTACTTGGATATAAATAACCTATTCCATACAGACTATAGCGAAGAGAATATTTTTTAAATTGGTGTAAATGGTTGAAAATAGTGCATAATGAATGGTATCAAAATATATTTTGTGGGTCAAATAAATCCTTATAATATAATGAAATCAAAATTTGAAATCTCGAGCCATGATGGAGTTTTAGCCTTTAACTAGGATGATATTGTTTCTGTACCGTGTTGGCATTACGATGTATAATGTCAGTGACAAATTGGAGGTGGAAGGATAATGGAGATAAAGAAGGGAAAAAAAAAGAGAGAACAAGTGTATAACGAAGTTAGCTATATACATAAGTTTAGAGAGAGTTTGTCTCATCTGAAATAATATAGTTTTGATATTTTGTTTTATAGACACAATCTAAAAAAATAATAGTTATTTCAATACATCTTGATTTTTGTTGTAGCATGCCAAGGGGTCTCAAGTGTTGACATAACATAATAGTCATAGATATGATTAACTCAGTGACACATGAAAGATTTTTGTATGGAGTAGTATCGAATTTCAGTAATCTATCAACACAATGTATCTTGATCATGCACGGTTAAAATTTCAAATTGACCCTCTATCTCTCCTTGTGACTCTGCCCTTTCCTACAAAAATTTTCAGGTTGCATCAACTAGCATTTAAATTTTAAGTAAATTTAGAAAAATACAAGGGATAAACAAAGGCATCATATACTTCCTTTCAGTTCACTTATTTTTTACCTCTCATTAACTCGTCAACAAGGCTTACTAACTTCACTTCCTGTTTCTCTTTTCTATAACTTCTATCTAACTAGGACCACAAATTCAGGGTGGATTGCCTTGTCACACTTAAGTTTTGGAAAATATGAACTTCTCCCAAAATTTTACCTCTCACAAGCAATGACATGAAAGAACAACAAATCAAGTGTGTTGTTTTCTTTGAATCTTAAGTTCCGGTTTCTGTTTATTATCAATTTCAATGAATATATGTCAGAAATGTGTTTAGTGTTGGTAGTAAAAGTTCCAGAATGCATGCCATATATGCATGTTCTCCAACAATAGGTATCATTATATTTTGTCACAAAACATTATTCTATGAGGAAAAGAAAACAACTAAATATAAAAGCACATCAGCAAAGAATTTTACTCTACTATTTGGAGAAGATAAACAAGAATACATGGAAAAGGACTGATTGGAAAAAGCTTACAATTGGAGCAAGAAGACCACCAAACACAATTATCCCAAATGCAACGCAGAATGATGTCATGTAAAGCTGCCTTAATGTTTTGGGTGTCTGTTCAACCAATAAATAGAGTTAAAATATGAAAAATGTTAAAATGAATTGCCAAATATTCAGTCAGTAGCACCGTATGAGAGAGAAATGGAATAGTTGATGGGATATCAGGCAGTTCATTGTCTTCACAGCCTTCATCACTATGTTCTGCTATCTTAAGACGCTGCTGAATCCGCAGCCTTCTCACCTATAGTTGTAAAGAATAGCAAATAATTCAGGTTACTAGAGATATCATTATTCCCATTGTAGTAGATATGTTATGTTCATGAATCACCTCTTCCATGAGAAGAAAGATCTTGTTGCGCCTGCTTTTAATATTGCCATCAATTTCTTGCAGCTGCATTTGGACAAATCCCTCAACTGTCTCTGGACCTTCAATGATGCAGAAGCTGAAATAATATGCGCATATAAGGCGGATATGTTTAGTTATCCAATCAAAACTCTGTACTTTGTACTTGGACAACTCAATGTTTAGATTCATCAACTTCATTGTTATTTTTGTTAGAACTTAGACCAAGAATATAAGAGAATACATTTATATAGATGGATAGATATAGATATGGATATAACAACTATGAACTTATTCGTTGGAAAGAAGTGGTCTTCTGAACCTGGGACGAGATCAATTTAGTTTCATATTTAGCTGGACGTCTCAATTCGTGAAAACCTAAGCTACTGTCGACCTTGAAAAATTGGAATTACCTCAAAACAACTCAAGAATCTGTGTTTTCTGTCACAAGTCCAGAAACTTAACAAAACTTGTAACTCGTGAAAAACCTCAATTCCGGAGGTCCCAATTCGTGACAGCAAAATTACCTCAAAATTACGGACATGGCGCCGTCAAAAGAGGGGGGGGAGAGAGAGAGAATGAATTTTAACACAAGCAGACAGAAGGAAGTCCTATCCACCTTGAGGTGCTGTCCCCGGAAGTAGACGGTTGTTCGTCGAAGGAGCAACGAGGAACATCAGTCCGGAAACGGATGAAAGCCGCCGAGAGAGGCCGAGTCGGAAAGGATCTGTTATGATGCGAGAAGACGAGTAGGGTTCTGGAAGGTGGGGGAGTCGGCCTTGGTGGTAGAGAAGGAGGGAGAAGAGCCATCAGAGCCGATGTACAAGCGGCCATCGAAGTTCCTTCTCAAACCTACCAACACGACGGCGAGCTATGTAGGCGTGCAGCTGCCATTCGACAGATTCCCCCGAATGGCAAGCTCAAATATTGATTAACAAAGTAACACCGAATTCTATACCACGGAAGTTTCTATCGGCCGTCCAATAAATCGGAAACGCTCGTGATGGACAGCCCAAAGCCCATCATCACGAATCTCTAAGTAACAACTTAGCGTCCCCCGCTGCATAGCCCGGGGGCGGCAAGCTCAAATAAGAGCTTCGAAACTTCTGCTTTCTAATGGACAATGAACGTGCCTAGCCGAGAATGCTGGCTCAGTTTGGCAATTTTTTTTAAAAAAAAGATGCACCTAACTTTTCCAAAAAAAAAAATTCCAATTTCAATTTGATTCCTAATTATTAGAACCGTAATTTCCCACGGGATGTATCCAAAATTTGAGAGTGCTAAAAAAAAAACATCCTAAGTTTTGAAAATGCTCAAAATATATATATATATATATTTCTATTTTACTCCTCTATCAAAATTATTTCTTTTTTTCCTTTTTTACTTTACATACAATAACTTTTTTTTTTCTTAAATTAAATTTAACTTTTCTCTCATTTGCATGCATGCAACAATCATTGTGATATTAATTTTTAAAATTCAACATCACAGATTAATTACACCATCACCACCATGATGCTAATTTTTAGAAACAAACATCAAAACAGTGCTAGTGTGTTAAGTTATGATGTTATTTTTTTAAAAAAATAATAATAAAGAACATATTTAGACTCTGGAGTACTATAGAAATTCATAGGAGTTGGAATGAATCCAATCAGAATTTTCTAGGTCAATCAATAAATTTTGACCGAAACTCATTGATGAACATAAAGAATTTAATTTTTAATAAACTGACATGTAATGAAAGATAATAGTACAATGAATGTATTTATGATGTTCATATCTAGTTCTGGCATTCCTAATAAGTTATGTATATGTGTCAATTACCTTAAAATCATAAATTTTGAAAATCTTATGATTTACTGTTAATGATTTCAAATTAATATTTCTGGACACATTTAGACTCTGGGGTACTTCAGAAATCTGTAACACTTGAAATCGATCAGATCGAAGATATTTAGGTCCATCAATGTGTTTTGATCGAATCGCCTTGATGGACCCGAAAAGACTTTAAACGATATTTTTTGGGCTCGAAACTTGGCTGTTACGAATTCCACCCGATAACAAATGTAGATCTCTTTGATTTAAAAAAAAAAATTGTGTCTCGTTTTAATACCCGAGTCAAAAAGTTATGGCTTCCAGAAGCATACAATTGATAAATACATACACATAATTTATCGTAGTGATGTCAGAATAGACATGAACATCATACATACACTGTATTATCCTCTTCTATTACATGTCAACTTTTTCAGAAATCTAAATCTCCTAGGTTTCGGTCAAAACTCATCGATGGATCTAGAGAGTCCTGATTGAATCTATTCCAAGTGAAATAGGTTTCTGAAATGTCCCAAAGTCTATACGTGTCCAGATATATCATGAAGTTATTAACAGCAGTGATTAGAAAGTTTTCAAATTTTATGACTTTAAAATAATTGACACATACACATAATTTATCATAGGAATATCAAAATTAGACATAAATATCATAAATACCTTCGCTGCACTATCCTCTTCTATTATATGTCAATTTTTCAAAAATCTAAACTCATAGGTCCATTAATAGATTTCGGTCAAAACTCATTGATGGACTTAAAAAACTCCGATTTAATCTATTCTAACTCTTGTGAATTTCTGTAATGCTCTAGAGTTTAAATATATCATTCTTTACTATTTTTTTTTTAAAAAAACAATCATAGCTTAACACACCAGCACTGCCGTGATGTTAATTTTTAGAAACTAACACTATCGTAGTGCTAATTTTTAGAAACCAATACTACCGTGATGTTAATTTTTAGAAACTCGCATTGTCGTGGTACTGATTTTTAAAAATCAACAAAGTCATGTAATTAAATTATTATATTAATTTTAAAAATTAGTACCATAATAATTATTGTATGCATACAAAGGAGAGGAAAAAATTGAATTTAATTTACGAGGAAAAAGAAATGAGAAAAATTATTACATATTAAAAAAAGAAAAGAGAATAAAAAGTCAAATATAGTAGAGGGATAAAATAAAATATATATATATATTTTTTGGGTATCAAAACCTGAGACGTCTTTTGAGTTATCTCAAATTTTAAATCTAATCGTTATTAGAATTGTCGAATATCTATTTTAAAAAAAGTTTAAAAAAATACTTCATCATATATTTATATTAAAATTATATTTATTTTAATATTATTTTAGTAACTGATTAGTAATTACTATAATGTATAGTATAATACGTGTTAAAATAAATTAGTTCAATCACTACAAAAATTCTAGTATTTACCGACGGAATTTTCCATCGCTAATTACCATTAACAACGGAAATTTTCCATCCCTAACCGACCCGTCGTAAAAGAAAATAGCGACGAATCTTTAATTTTCGTCGCTAATAGCGACGGAATTTAATTTTCGTCGCTAATAGCGACGGAATTTAATTTCCGTCGCTATTAGCGGCGGAAATTAAAGATCCGTCGCTATTCGATTTTTATTAGCGACGAAAATTAATATCCGTCGCTAAATGTATTTTTTTAAATTTGGAATTTATTAAGAAAATTAGCGACGGAATATATTAT
>JBBUKS010000029.1:9110012-9136191 GCA_038050645.1 Hedychium gardnerianum
GGGCTTCTCCTTATAAGGGTGGGGGGCTCTTGGATGAAGGGGGCTATGCTATTATCTCATATGCTCTACTATCATTTACTATACTGCATTTTCTAGTCATCTCTCTGTTTTATCTCTATCAAACCACCATACTAACTTAGGCATCGGAGGGACCGCACCAGGGTAACTCCCAGTGAGCCCGATAATGTATGTTACTCTTCGCAGGAAATCGCCGTGCTACGGGAAGAAATATAGGAGAAGGCCTTGACGTCATCATTTTTTGCTATCGGAATGGATTTTTGTCGTTGCGTCATCGTGGTGAGATGTTCAAACTGGATCAAATTGGCGCCGTTTGTGGGAACGTGAGCGAAAGACGTTGAGTGACTACTCTATCTTCTCCGATCGTCCAACCGAAACATATCGTGCCTGCAACTCCGTACAAATTTGTTGATTTTTTTTTATCATATCTATTTTTACAAGGATTACCCATCTCTCCCACGTCTTTCGTCCGCTCTCCACCATCACAAAATGAGCGAAGACGTTGAGGAATTTGGAGACGCCGAATGAAGAAAAAAGGAATCTAAAAGTTCTTTGTCAAAAACTTTTAATTGCCCCACTTTCACGGAATTAGCAACGAGAAGATCTAAGACGCTGAGATAAGTTTTGAAAAATCTATTGCTATTTTTTCCAATTAATATATCTTGCTGCATGATGAGGTCAAGGACAAAAGGGAACGTCTCCTTCTAATGCGAGGTCGTGGCTGGTCGGGTGTGGCGAAATGATGTCGGCTCTCTAGCCACCCGTGGAGAGGGCGAACATTGGATCTAGAAGTGGCTCTTGTTCAGACGTCGAAATCGGAACTGTATGGGCGATCAGCCCGAGGAGCGTCCTCGTTGCCTTTACCGCAAACTATGATTTGGGAGCAGGAATTTATCAGTGATGGTTTCCACCTTCAATTGTTGGCTTCGAATAATTTGATGTCAATTAAGCATTGTGTTCTACGCAAGAGAGTTTTACCTAGCATGTCCTCCAACCAAGGGACGACGACTCCCACCTGTTTGCTTCAGATGCGAATCCATTGTTGGCGTCTGGAACGCTGCATCGGATCAAGCTTCCCTTGCTAGAGCGGTGAACCTTTGCCCAGAAAAATAAGAGTGCTACTGTCCTGGGGGTTGATCACTAACCTAACTTGATATGGCGATTGACATCATGCCCACTACCTGCTTGAAGAAATGACTCTAACAATGCTACTTGCCTGAGAGGAATGTTTCTAGGTGTGGACAAGTGTTTTGCTTTGTTCCCCTACCGGTGGCTGTTGGATTATCAAGATGGAGGGTTTTCCTTTGAAGTTTCTCTCGATCGATACAAATTATTGCATGAATGGTTCGGGGTTAGCAAATGGGCAAATGGTCTTGCATTGCTCCCTTCGGCAAAAGGATAGTTGATAGGAGTATTCCTTCTTATGCGTTTAATAGATTCTCTAAAAATGGCAAATATTGGATTTTTGGAGGGCCAGAGTTTAATGGAATTATTCCCGAGCTATTGAGTGCAAAGTTGCTAACCTGGTATAGTAACAGGGATCTTTACTCATTGGTGGTAATTTCTGACTAGCAAGATAAGTCACATATTTATCATTGCCGCATTTATCTATTGTGGTATCGTTTTTCCTCAATAACAATATCGAATGGCAAGTTTATACGGTAGAGTTATTTTTCCTACCTATATTGAAATTGATATGCATGTACCTAGTATGGTTATTTACTTATTCATGGGGTCAGCAACAACAAGTGTTATTATTAGGGGTTATCGGCTGAAACTGAGGTCGCATGTTTGAAATAGCGCTACTCACATTTTTATTTGGCCATTCTACAATTCATATAAAATTTCAGAACCAGTTTTAATGGAATCTCCCGGTGTATTGGTACGATGATCCAGTTCGATTTCCCCAGTGAGGGTTATGTGCATTGGCAATTTTTTATGGGCTTGTGGTCGAAATGGTCGGATTTCTTTTTGAGGATTTCTCATGGATGATTTACTCTAAAGAGCTCTGATCTTCACTATATTATGGTCAAATCTAAGCTTGACAACAATGTGCTAGAACAACACATTCAGGATCTCCTTGCTACTTCTTACTTTTTCTTTGCTTAACTACTCTTTTTACTAGGCAAATATTTATGGCATGCCTGCAGGGATATGGATGGAAGCATCTCAATGATGCCAACGCCCAAAATCTTCATATCGCTAATTTGCTAACCTTAAGTCCATTTCTATCGATTTATTAATACTTGCAGCGTTGCTTCATAAATTTAATAATTATCTCAAGTGCCTCTAGAAATTCTTAGGTACTTCATCGCAACCGCCGATTATTTCTCCTGGTCTCGAATCAACGATCTTCATAAGCAAATGTCCTTTTCAGGCCTTATCCTCCCTTGACCGCGACATTGTTAGAGTCGAGCTTTCCTGGCTACGATCACACATTGTATCGCCCCGTCCTTTGAAGGGCCCAAACTCCCCCAGCTTGGACATAGTCGGGGTCGAGATCTCGGCTACGATATCAACCTCCCCTTTGCCCAATGGTCGAGCGTATATCGTATCACTGCGTCCTTTTCAGGGCTCAATCTCCCCCGATCGCGGTATTGTTGGGGTCGAGCTTTTCCGACTACAATCACCCATCGTATCGCCCCGTCCTTTGAAGGACCCAAACTCCCCTGACTATAGCATGGTCGGGGTCAAAATCGACTTCATTATTTTCTCCTGACTCGGCCATAGTCGCGGATCGAATTATATTCTCTCCGACTCCACGGGTATTCGGGAGTCGCGAAATCGACATTATTATTCTCTCCCGACTCGGACATAGTCGCAGATCGAGTTATATTTTCTCCGACTCTACAGGTACTTGGGAGTCGCTAGATCAATTATTATTATTTTTTCTTGACTCGGACATAGTCGTGGATCAAGTTATATTCTCTCAGACTCTACCGGTATTTGGGAGTCGCGAAATCGATCATTATTATTCTCTCCCGACTCGAACATAGTCGCGGATCGAGTTATATTCTCTCCGACTCTACGGGTATTCGGGAGTCGTGAGATCGACATTATTGTTTTCTCCCGACTCAGACATAGTCGCGGATTAAGTTATATTCTCTCCGACTCCACCAATACTCTGGAGTCGCGAAATCGATTATTATTATTTTCTCTCGACTCGGATATAGTCGCGGATCGAGTTATATTCTCTCCGACTCCATGGGTATTCGGGAGTCGCGAGATCGACTTTATTATCCTCTCTCGACTCGGGCATAGTCGTGGATCGAGTTATATTCTCTCTGACTCCACGGGTACTCGGGAGTCACGAGATCGAGCTTCTTATTTCTCCAACTTCACTAGCATTCAGGAGTCGCGAGATCGAGCTTATTATTTCTCCGACTCCATTGGCATTCGGGAGTCGGGAGATTGGACTTATTATCTCTCCTCGACTCTATTGACATTCAGGAATCGGGAAATCGTGTATATCTTTCTCTCCTGACGAATAGAAATGTCCATCAACACCTCTCCGTATCAACTTATCGTCTTGCAGCCATGTGGACCTAGACATCCATTAACATACAATTGTCCAGTCAGTCGGACTACAACCTCCTTCGACTAGACTTGAGGGGATGCTTGTGATATAGGAGAGATGAGATGGACCCACGTGGCAAGACCCGGTCAACACTGTGCCTAGGTGGAATGTCCCTTGACCCGGTCAATGCAGCGTCTATGTGGTACGACTCTTGACTTGGTCAACATAGAGCTTACAAGACACTCTTTAATGCCCCTTTTAATGCTCCTTAATACCCCTTAATGCTCCTTAAATGCTTATGAATGACCTTTATTGAAGATTGGGGCTTCTCCTTATAAGGGTGAGGGGCTCTTGGATGAAGGGGGCTATGCTATTATCTCATATGCTCTACTATCATTTACTTTACTGCATTTTCTAGTCATCTCTCTGTTTTACTACATCGGAGGGACCTCACCGCGGTAACTCCCGATGAGCTCGATAATGCGTGTTGCTCTTCGCAGGAAATCGCCGTGCTACGGGAAGAAATATAGGAGAAGGTCTCGACGTTATTGTTTTTACTGTCGGGATAGATTTCTGCCGTCGCGTCATCGTGGTAAGATTTCTAGATCGACATCGGGGTAGATTTCTGCCGCCGCATCATTGTGGTGAGATGTTCAAACCAGATCCAGAATGATCTTAGTGAATATGTATGCCCAACACAAAAGATGCATCTTCAAGTGTTGGTGCAATCGTGCCCTACGTGGCTAGGTTCGATGTTGGGTTTTGATTTTTGTGCAAAGAGTTTAAGTTAATTGTATTTGTATTTGATATATATGTTAAGTTGGGTAGGAAACTTGGCAGGACACACACAGAGCTTGGAGAACTTGTGATTTGACAAAGTTGAATGTGGATGATGACTTGGCATGGCCAAAGCAACATGCTTAACAACTTAGAGGTCTGATGGAGTCAGGGTTCCAATCGACTGGAGCTAATTCCAATCAATGATTGGAAAGCTAAGTCTGCTAAGGAGTCAATTGAGGATGATCAACTAACAACAACAACCACTAAGTCTTATCCCATTAGGTGGGGTCGACTATATGAATCCTTCTGCGCCATTGAACTTTATCCCCTACTATATCATCATTTCTATTTAAATAAATTTTATCTTGTTTTATGATTGCCAATCAAGTTTTCTTTGTCTTCCTCTTCCTTGTTTGATGTGCACATTTGTCATAGTTTCACATCGCCTAATTGTAGCATCTATAGTCGTCTACATATATGTACATATCATCTTAAATGTGTCTCTCGGAGTTTTCCCTCAATAGGTGTAACCCTGACTTTCTCTCTAATATTTTCATTTCTTATCTTGTCCATCCTTGTATGTCCGCACATCCACTTTAATATCCTCATCTCTACAACTCTCATCTTCTACTTATGTGCTTGAGTCCCAACATTTAGCTTCATATAACATAGCAGGTCTAACCATCGTTTCATAAAACTTTCCTTTTAACCTTAGAGATATTTTACGATCACAAAGAAACACTCTTCTCCATTTTAACAATTTTGCTTGTATTATATATAAGACATCTCTCTCAATCTCTCAATCATTTTGCAAAAATAATTTTAAATACTTAAAACTCTCAGTTACAGACAACTCGCCATTTCTTATTTTAATAATTTTCTCAATATGTCTAATATTACTAAACTTAAATTCTATATATTCTATCATTACTCTACTAAGCCTAAAAGCTTTCACTTCTAGAGTTTTCCGCCATGATTCAAGTTTAACATTTGTTTCTTTACGTGTCTCATCTGCAAATAACAAGCACCCTGGTAAATATGTCCGGTGAGTTCGTTTATGATTAGTGTAAAAAGATAGAGACTTAGAGATGATCCTTGATGTAACCCTATTCTTATAGGAAACGCTTCGGTTAATCCGCATGAAGTCTTCACTCTTGTCATTACATCCTCATATATATATCATTAATTAGTTTAATTTACGCTATACTAACACCTCTCTTTTTTAGAATTCTCTATATAATTTTCCTTGGATTTTATCATAAACTTTTTCTACTTCAACGAATATCATGTGTAAGTCTTGCTTCTGTTCCTAATACTTTTCAATTAGTTTCTTAAGATGTATAACTTCTGTTGTCGACCACATAAATTCAAATCCTTCCTTAGTCTTTTTTTTTATTACTCTTTCCTAAAGTTTCATAGTATGACTCATTAATTTAATACCCCTATAGTTTGCACAATTTTACGGCTCCTTCGTTCTTATATAAACTAGACTATTTACCCTACTGATTAGATTTTTTTTTTTTTCAATATCAAATTAAATAACTTTATAAGCCATTCAATACCTTGTTTTCCTAAACACTTCCATACCTCTATCGGAATATTATCAAATCCAACTACTTTTTCATTTTACATCCCATTTAAAACTTGTTCTATTTCTGAATATTGAATTCTAGGATAAAAATTTAAATTTCTATACTCATTTGATCTACTTAAATTACCAAGTTAAGTTGTTCATCTAAACCTTTATTAAAAATTGATAAAAATACCTCTTCCATTGCCCTTTTATTTCCTCATCATTCAATAGGCCTATTGCATTAATCTTTTGGATAAAATTTCTTGTCTTCCTCTCTCTCTCACTTTAGCTATTTTGTAAATATTCTTTTCCCCTTTTTTTATCTAATTTTTTATATAAGCGTTCATAGGTTTTATTTTTTGCTTCATTCATTACTTTCTTAGCCTCTTTCTCATGTACCGAATACTTTTTTAAGTTTTCCTCGTTCTTACAAGTATTTGGTAGATGCTCGTTTTTCCTTCACTTTCTCATTCCACCACCAAGATTCTTTATTTGGTGTTGCACGATCCATTAACTCACCGGATACACTCTTGGTTACTATTTTCAACTTTAATGTCATCTTATCCCATGTCGTATACGAGTCGTCGTGTATTTCTCTTAATACTTGTTCTCTTACTCTCTCCTTAAATATGTTTTGTTTTCCATCCTTTAACTTCCACCATTTAATTTTAGGAGTCGTGCACATTTGCCTTCTATTGATACTATGCTTGAGGCGCATATCCAACACTACTAACCTATGTTGGGTAATTAAATTTTATGACCTTACAATCTTTACAAATCTTTCTATCCTTCTTCCTAATCATAAGAAAGTTAATTTACGATTTATTATTCCCACTTTTGAACATGACTAAGTATTCTTCTCTTTTCTTAAAAAAAATATATATTTGCTAGTATAAGGTCATATGCTATCGCAAAATCCAATATAGTTTTTTCTTTTTCATTTCTTGTTTTAAACCCATAACATACTTCTCATTTTTTACTCTGACATGCTCATTTAAATCTCCTATTAAAATTATTTCGATTGGCGGAATATTTTGTAATACCAGTCGTCCCAAAACCTAGATTTGATGTTTTCATTTAATTCTACTTGAGATGCATATATGTTGATTACATTAATAGTTTCTTTCGTCACCATTATCTTGAGAGCTATAATTCTATCTTCCTTTCTAACTACTCCTGCTACTTCATTCTTTAGCGAACTATCTATAATAATACCTACTTCATTTTTTATTTTACTCCTTCCCGAGTCTCTATCATCTTTGTCTTCTCTCCTATCCATTTTGTTTCATGTACACATAGAATATTAATTCTTTTCCTAATCATCATATCTACTACCTCTATGACTTTACAACATTCCTAGATTTCATGTTCCAAATCTTAGACAATTAGTTTTCCTATAATATTTATTCTTAGTCAATCTATAGTGTGAGAACTCTTGCATATTTAATACTATACCCAAGTTCTCATAGAGATGTAGCAGTCCTTGCCACTACGTTACAGTCGGATCTTGCAATGCGAACTCTTGTATATTTAACACTATATCCGAGTTCTGGAGATGTAGCGATCCTTGCCGAGATGTTACAGTTGGATCCTATAACGCGTTCCTTTCGGGGAACAACCTGACATTAGCACAATAATTTGACGGATCCATTCATTGAATATTTGTTTGAAAGTCTACGCTGGCTGACAACCTAACGTGCAACCCTCACCCTTTTTTATTCGGGCTTGAGACCGACATTGGCAGGGTTGAGGATGATATGAAATCTACTTTATTGATGCTATAATAGGAAAGGCTGAAGGAGTTGTTGGTTTGATAAAGTTGCACTGCAATGATATATGACTTGAGGGCTACAATATACCAGTTGATTAATGATGGATTTCAGACGACCCAAATAGCCTTTGAAGAGTCAAGTTGAAGTGATTAGGAAACTAGTCGACAAATGGTGGATCTCGACTAATCGACGATAGATAAGTAGATTAAGTTTGAAGTGTTTGAAGGTTATATAAAGGGGACTAAGGTGGACATTTGATGGCTAGCGAAATAGTTATTGTAGAATTCTTAAAGCATGTTCTCTTGTACTCTTTAGCTTTCCTCTTAAGCTCTTATTGTAGTTCGTGTTGTAAGAGATTTCTCCACTGCTAGAGGTTATCTGCGAAGGAGAAAGATTGTGAACTTTTGAGAGTGACTCATCAATGAATCATAAGTGTGGTGTAGGAACGAGGGTTCCAAATCACGTTACATCAACTTGTAGCAATTGTGGTATGCAATTTACTTACATACTTATTTTCGTTGCACTAACTTTTTGTGTGACCTTCCTACTGTTGTAACAAAAGTGGTTTAAGTTTATCTTAGTAGGAAATAATTGTCATTCAGCCCCCTCTAGCTATCCAACCAGTCCTTACATCGGTTCCAACATCAAGGTCTTTAATTTCAAAATTATTTGAAAGAAATCTCTTGGTCTTATACAACAAGTCTATATTACTGCTTCCAATAGAATGCCATCAACATAAAGACAAGAAAAATAAATTTGCTCCAATTGATGTGATAAATCTGCACATAAATAGTGTTTTTTCTAATATCAAAAAATCTAATCACTTAACCAAGTTTTCGATAACATTAATGAGATGCTTGCTTTAAAACATATATATACTTATTTAATTTGCACACTAGAATCATTCGATTGAAAATTCTCAATTTGCACGATAAATATAGTTTCTTATGTCACCATTGAGAAATGTATTCTTTATGTCTATCTAATGTAGCTCCAAATTATGAGCTACATGTGGCATAATAATTATAAAAAAGTCTTTTGTTGAAATTGGAGAGGAAGTCTCTTTGTAATTAATGTCTTTCTTTGAGTGTTTACGATTATATCTACCTTATGCCTTTCAACATTGCTTTGCAAATTCCATTTGGTTTTAAAAATCCATTTGCAACTAATGTATTTTGATCCTTCAAACAATTTGACAAGATTCCAAATGTCATTTTCCTGCATTAATTTCGTCTCATCTTTCATGGCATTTATCCATTTGCAAGAATTCACACTCTTTTTGGCTTGATTAAAAGTCATTGGATTATCTTCCATTCTTATAACAAACTCATGTTCTTGAGATACACTATAATCATTTGAAATTGTCCATCTCCTCTCCTTAGTGGATCTCCTTAACAACACTTTCAATTGAAGTTGTTGCTTCTCTACAGGAGCAAAAGCAACATCATTAATATGAGTAGGAGGTATCTCTTGCATAGTGATAATTACAATTATCTTGTCATTATCAACTGCAATAGTAGGAACAACAGTACGATCCTTATCAAGGACAATGTTTATGAGTAGCATTCTTTGTGTAAAAAGAAACTTGAGGATCATAAAACTTGAAACCCATTGATCCAACAAAGTAGCAACTTATTATTCTTGATTCTAACTTTCTTTCATTAGTCTTGTATAGCTTAGCTATAGCTAGACAACCCTAAACATGTAAATACCGAATACTAAACTTCTTTTCAGTTCATAGGCTTCTTTTCAGTCCATAGATCATATGAAATTTTAGCTATTGCAGTTCATAGATCATATGAAATTCTAGCTATTGCTTTTAAAGGAACTCGTGAAGGATATAGACTTAAGTCTTTAAGGCTTCTTAACAAAGAGAGTTTGGTAAAGAAGGATGGTTTAGCATACTTCTAACCATATTCTTTAGGATCTATCTTGTTTCATCTCTAGCTACACCATATTTATTTGGAGTCCCTAATATGATGTACTGAGAACAATGCTAAATTATTGCAAACATCTTGCAAATGAGCTTGGACATTATTCATTTGATCCATTATATCTATTATACAACTCTCCACTTTTAACTTCAACTTTAAAGCCCTTGAAAATATCTCGTGACTTTGACTTCTCGTGACAACAACAATAACAACCAAGTCTTTATCCCACTAAGTGAGGTTGGTTATATGAATTCTCCTATGTCTCTATCCCTTACTATATGCTCATCTATATTTGAATGAAATTTATCCTACTTTATTGTTACTAACCAAGTCATCTTTGGTCTCCTTCTTCCTTTATTAATGTGCACGGTCTCGTATTGTCTAATTGAGACATTTATTGGACACCTAAGTACGTATTTGTATCATTTTAAAAACGTCTCTTGGAGTTTTTTCTCAATAGGTATAATCTCGACTTTTTCTCTTATGTTCTCATTTCTTATTCTATTCATCCTCGTATATCCGCACATCCACCTTGACATTCTCATATCTAGGACTCTCATATTTTGCTCGTATACTCACTTCATACCCCAACATTTAGCTTCATGTAACATACTAGGTCAAACTGTTATTTTGTAAAATTTTCTTTTAAGGTTTTGAGGTACTTTATGATCACAAAGAACACTTGACGACATCCCCCATTTCAACCGCCCTACTTATATCCTATGTAAAACATATCTAAACCCCTTTATCCTTTTGCAAAAACTATCATAGATACTTCTCAGTTACATGTAATTTGTCATCTCCTAACTTAATAATTACCTTACTATATCTAATATTACTAAACTTAAATATTATATAGTGTATCATTACTAAGCCAAATTTTTTTTACTTTCAATTTACTCCTTCAAGTGTTTCATCGATTAAAATAATGTCATCTATAAACAACATGCACTATGGTATAGGGAATGAACTACAAATATGAATATAGATCAACTCCAAGACATGTAAACTCCTATTGTGACTTATTTTTCAAACATTTATTTGGTTTCTCTTAATGCGTTTAATACATGATTTAAAATCCAAAAAGCAAAGGAAATTAAGGATTCCTTTTGACACAAGTCTTTGAATTCTTTGTTTAGAAATATTTATGCCACAATCTGGAAGAATTTGACCACAGTTGCTTACATACAAAGTTTCATTAATTTGCTAGGCATCAAAATCCATTTTATATAGATTATCAACTATAAAATCGATACCAATAATATTTGAATTTTGAAAAAGACTAAACTTTTTATTTCCAAATGAAGAGTAATCAAATTTGTTCAAATAAGAAATAAAAATTAATCTCCGTCTAAATGGTGATACATATAGTATCTTATCCAAAGCCAAATAACAACCACATTTTATAGCTGTGATCTAAATAACCTTATAGCTTCAACAAGAGTCTTGTTGCCATCACTCATATAAATGCATTTTCAGCACCAAGGTGGCCTTCCCCTTTGATCAACAAATAGCCCTGTATGGTCACACTTATATTTGAGTTGTGACATTTGAATCTACCCACTTGCCAAGTGTGACGGGATAAAACCAAATTAACTTTTAAACAAACAAATTAACCCTTAAAGCTAAGAAATTCACCCTTTTTGACAAGCCATTTTGCATACTTCGAACAATTCTTTTTCACATGTTTTACTTCTTGCATAAAATAATAGGTGATTACATTGTTTGTTTCTTTTGCATCTTAGGCTGTGATGTTCCCACATCTATTTCTTGTCGGTAGCATTGCTATTGGAAGAAAATGCTAAGTGAGCACTCTCTATCTTTTCTTTCAATCTCTATTTCTCTTGCACACATTAGACATGAGCTCATTAAGAGTCCATTTCTCTTGTTGTGTTGGAATTGATCTTAAAAGGACTGAATTGTATAGGAGAGATCAAGATCATGTGCATGAAAATGTCATCAAACAATTCTAACTTTAGTGACCTCAATCTTGTAACAAGATTATGTATTTTTATAATGTATTGATATTTCCTTTTCCTTTATGCCGCATTGAATTGAACTTGACAAAACAATGCTCGTCCTAACCTTTTTGTTACTAGTGAATTGCTCTACCATTTGACTCGAGAAGTTCTTAGCATTTTCTTCTTCAAACATTGCGCCCCTGATAGTATCTAGAATAGGTACTTTGTGATCATAAGACTCATGCAGTAGAATGATCCCTTTTCTCATAAAGTGCCCTTTGTGTGACAAAACTGCTATGAGTATGGGTGGGAGGTTATTCCATTTAGATCACATATTCTAGATTCATACACCCAAGGACAATTGTAATATACTCCTACCATTTTCTAGAGTTAGTACCGTTGAGCACTAGAAAGCAATTACCTTATATAGAACAAAATAATAAGCTCATAATTAATAATTATGTTATTATATCAAATATATATAACATGACATAAGAAATAATACAATTGACCATTATAAGATACCAAGAATAATAAAATTTAGTCATAATCAAATTTAGTGTTCGGACCTAAATAACAATTTGTAAATGATACTTTTAGATACTTTAAGAAAGCCGACCCTATATAGTTGGATAAGGCTTGGTTGTTGTTGGTTGTTGCATACTTTTAGAAAATATTGGTCTTTGAATATTGATAATAAATCCTTCCGGTCAATAATATGCTTTTCTTTGGAACAACATATTGTATACATGGAAAACACTAAAGTTTATATATATTTACTACCTTATGTATTTATGATCTAGTTAAAATAATCTTTCCTCCTTTGGGTTGATTAGTTTTTGTATAAATTTAAATAGAAAACACTTAGTTTCTTTAATAATGTCGATATACTTCGTAAAAAAAATAAATTTGCATAACAAAGATCGCCTTAGTAACATATCACTTTAATTTAATTTATTTTGAAATTGTAAATTTGGAAAGAACCTTTTGCAAAGAGGGTAAAGCTGCGTATAATATATCCTTCCCCGAGATCCCGCATTAGCGAGAGCTTTGTGCTTGGGCTACACCTTTTTTATTTTGAAATTGTAAATATAAATTCTTAGAGAAAGGAGAATAAAGCAATAAGGTGGGATGCCTATTAATGCCGGTCAACGATTGCTGACCAAAGCCATTCAGTGGACTTCACTAATGTCATCTGACAATCAAGTGTTGTTGATAGTGATCAATGGTGGTCAGAAATAATCAACGGTCAACTCGAGTACTGGTTGAAGACAAACTAAGTCATGGGGCCAATTAAGGGCTAGGGCAACTCTGGTTAGATTCAATCTGGATCCTTATCTAGCCACGTGATGAGATTCAAAAATTTAAAGGAAACCAACTCCTCCAAAATATAAAATTGCCTACAGCTGACAATCCCATTACTTTCAACTCACTACAAAAAGAACGTGAAACCACCCACAATTGAAACTAATCCCACTTTTTTTTAATAATTTTTAGAATTCCCACAATTCAACTTGAATCCAAGCGAAAATATGGATATACATATATTATGCACAATTTAATAAGTGACAGTAATCACTAAGAAATTGTAATTTATATGCTCGAATTTAAAAAGGATAATAAGCAGACAATCTAAATTCATATAATTGCCCTGCATCAAGCGTATAACCAAAAAAGAATTTAGTTTTGAAAATGATCTCTTATGGTAGCAAAACGCGAAACGCCCGCCCGAAAATGATCTCTTATGATTTAACATGAGGTAGCTTTAATACCACTTGTGAGAAAAACTATCATATTATCGGAAAACTTCACCATAGATAGAATCTAAATCTCATGTTAAATTATTAAGAAAATTTAATCGGAAACATACTTGAATTCATGGAAACGAAGAAGTTCAAGTTGCTAACTTCCACGTCTAGAGAACCTTAAAATCTCACTTATTTTATTTTCGGTCCATCATAAAAATAAAATAAAACAATTTGATCTTTATACACCAAAACTCATACCATATGAGATATTTTATAAGTCTACAAATTTACTAAGCCTTATTTGATCACTTTTAATGGAAAACAAAATAGATAACCATTATGCAAAGTAAATTGATATACGTAGACCCACTTTATTTAATAATTTTTTTAACAAAGCTATCCTTTGAGTTGCCTACTTGAACTCATGTAAATGAAGAGGATGAATCACTTTTTAATAATCAACAAGTATTAATTAGCTTTGGGTTTAATTTTGGATGGATGAGTTACGAAGAATTGATGCTTAAATTTATCTCTTGAAATGTTCATCTTTCATCTTTGTCCATCCAAGAAAACAAGAGAAAGAGGATTGTGCTATTGTGGGGCATGAGTATCGAAAGGATATCTTGGTATCTCATTTTTTGATTAGATTGTGCCTTCTTAGGATCAGATCCTTCATAGCTTGGCGATGTTTGAGCTAGTACCCACTTTGGCAAATTGATAGTTTAAGATGGTAGGTGGCATGAGAGACTATAAAGACTTACCTCCTTTCTTCAGCTCCACATGGTTAAAGGAGGCCCTCTTGGGCATGCATAAGTGTCAACTGGGCCTTCACTTAAATACCTCAATATTTTGGCTAGGATTGCATTTTTTCTTTGGCTTTTGCTCAATGGACTGAAAGAATATTTGATCCATCCCTGAGATTGTCACATTTGGAATGTCTCCTAATGTTTAATCTGTTATCTAGTTTGTCCCTCTTCTCCTAACTTTCCAAGAAAACTTATTTGGTTTTTTCTTTCCAAAATGATGTGAGCACATGGTGTCAAAACTACCAAACTTTCTTGGGTCACATCTGAAAGACACCTATGTATTCTGTTTCCATTCTGTAGACTTGTTCTGATTGTCTGTGTGGATTGTCTTCTTATTTACAAAATTTCTACCAGTGCTAACTAGTTTTTGCCACCAGTGTGCTCGTGCCAATGGGAGAGTGCTCAATTTTGACTGAAACAAGTAAGAAAACATTAACCTAGACTTGCAAAAGAAAGAACTTAATCAATACATTTTAGGTACTTCTATTCTAATTTTGTTTACTTTTACAGGTTGGAAGATCCAATCTGCTCAGGTCTATCCACATGGCCTTTGGCAGTCATTTGCTGCAGGTATTAGAGGTACTAATGCTGCAATAATTAGGGTTCTTAAATTTTCTAGGTTTTTAATACCTCAATAATTGGGTTTTGAAATTTTAGAAGTTTTATTAAATTTTGTAAATTTTTATCCTTATCTTTTGACTTCTCCCTAGCAAACTTGATAAATGTTAGACCTGCTATCTTATATGGAGCAGAAAATGTTAAAATGGATGTGCGTACATACAAGAATAGACAGGATAAGAAATGAAAATATTAGAGCGAAAGTCGGGGTTGCACCTATTGAGGGAAAACTCTGGGAGACATGTTTAAGATAATACAGACATATACTTAGACGAACAATATATGCTCTAGTTAGGGGACATGAAACTATGACAAATATGCACATCAAACGAGGGAGAGGAAAATCAAAAAAAGACTTGGTTAGAACAATAAAACAAGATAAAATTTATTTAAATATAAATGCTGATATAGTAGGGGATAGAGCCCAATGACGCAGAAGGATCCATATAGCCGATCCCATCTAGTGGGATAAGGTTTGGTTGTTGTTGGTTGTTGTTGTATCTTTTGACTTCTTCCTAGCAAACTTGATAAATGTTAGATCATGTTTTTAGGAGATCAGGATTCTTGTTGTGTCAGAGGTGGACTTTAATTAGGTTTGATATGCATGTTGCTTGGCTTCTCTCCAAAACCTACTTGGTTTTCCTGAATCTGCTGTGGCATCCACAAACTAACCCACACACCTCTTCCCTTCTTTGAATCCCATGCTCCACCAATTTTAAAACTTACCACTGCATGTGCAAATCGATGAATCCACTCATCATCCATCTGTAATCAATGAATCCACACATCTTTCATCCCTATGCCCACCTCTCACTATGCCTGCACAATCAAGAAGGCTTGCTTCTTTTGTCACTTTCTGCATGAGTGGCTCCAGTTAGATTCAGCTCTAGACGAGAACAGTGCCTCCTCCAGCTTCCTTGGACAAGTCTGTAGCATCACGTGACACACCACCTTATATATTTCTTTCTTGCACAAGCCCACCACCAACCTCTCCTATAGCAATGTGTGATGCTTGCAACCAGCAGTCGCAAGACTAGATCTGCAACAGTAGAAAGCCATGTTACACATGCCCACACCAATCACCTAATTCTCTTTCCATTACTTTTCTGTGGATTTGTTAAGAAGGTTATTATTGCTGGACCTATCAATTTTGGTCCAGTACAGGTTTGGTATCTAGTCTAGCATTCCATGTAGGGAAAAATTGGGATTTTTTTCATCAAATTCATCGAGAACTTCCAATTTTGCTGATTGATTGAGAAACTTCGACAACGGATATGCTCACATTGACTCAACATAATCATGTCTCTTTTTGAAAATTAATTTTGTTGACTCTTTTCAAGTTTCAAATTTTAACAAAATTACTCACAAAATTTTAGTGTCTTCTTACTCTTGCCAAAATGAAAATCCATCATACCCTTAAGCCAGAAAAAATTGTATCGTGTACTGTCTTTTGTTTGTGTCCTAGTTTATCATGTTACTTTAGTTTGTAATTCCATTTGCATTGACAAATCTCAGGTTATAGCTCGTTTTCTATAGCAAGTTTAAGGCGTGCCTTCAGTTCAAATGTAAATCAGTTGCCTGTCATAACTGACCCTGACATAGAAGGCGCATTAAAGGATTTATTGGCAATTAACTGGGATGCAATACCTGAAACTGTTGTCAATGAGACGAAGACGGCTTTGTCTAAAGCTACTGAAGATAAGGCTGCCCAAGAAGTACTGGCAAATGTCTTTCGTGCAGCTGAGGCATCAGTGGAATTTAGTGGGGTATTGGTGTCACTTAGAATGGCACTTGATGATCTATGTGGCTTGAGCGGTGAGGTCTGTACCGTTTATTTCTGTTCATTCTATAGTTATATGACAATGATCTCACTTCCCAATCAACCGCTCAAACATTCACATACATGATTATGATTATGATCAGAATGTTGGACACCTGCCAGAGCATCTGGAAGATGCCATCAGAGCTGCATATAAACGATATATCACTTATCTGGACTCATTTGGTCCTGATGAAACCTTTTTGAGGAAAAAGGTTGAGCTTGAATTGGGAACAAAGATGATTCACTTGAAGATGAGATGCAGTGGCATTGGTTCTGAGTGGGGAAAGGTAAGTAAACAATGCTGTTATCCTATGTTACCAATTATTACCACATGAATTGCTTTAGTTTGTTTACTAAACTTCTGTTCTATTTCGGAGTTGGTTTGGTGCAGTAGTGTGAATCCTGAACTGAACTGAGTAAAAGGTGCAATTGTTGTTTGGGAAAATTACCCATATACTTCAACTATTTTTTGCGAAAGTCCCACATACTTTCAGACAGTCATTTTACCCCCTGGATATTACAAATTCTTCTAATTAAGCCCTTTATACTTAACTCCATCTGGTCAACTAAGTTTATTTTTACTAGTAACCATGTGGAAACTGGGAATGAGGACAAATTGAAAATTTTCTTTTATTAACACGATATCTTAATCTTTTCAGTTTATTTCAAATGCTTGATTCGGTTGTCATGTGAATGCCTCATTGTAGTCAACCAAAGGTCAATATCATGTTCCAACTTAAGTTGGCAGATTGAGATTCATATCATATATTGTATTTATTCAATTTCCGAATTGCCTCATTTTCCATTTTGAGACTCGATGAGTTGTAGAGGAAGCGGAAAAGCAAGACTACATGAAGAGGTAACTATGATGTGGCAAGATTTTTTATCAATCACCATTAATCCACCTTCATTGTTGATTTTATCTCGATCCAACAAGGCTTATTCATCTCAGTGTGTTAGGTGTCGATTCCGCTTTGTCGTTGTAGACTCAGTATCACCACCTGACAAAAATTTCCTTGTGTCATCTTCACTCTGAAATTTACTTTATCTAACTTTCACGTTTATCATATAATAGGAGATTTATTGATTTTTTTTTTATAGTGGGTGTGTTTTTAATCATATCCAAGATAAATATATATTGTTTATTTTGCTAATTGATAAGTGTAAATAGATTAGATTTAGAACTTGAATTGTGGATGATTCCTTTAGAAACTAAAGATTTTCAAGTAAGTAGAACTAAAATTGAGGATATGAAATGTAGGTTCAACAATGAGGAAAGAATCAATTGAAAACTTAACATGGTGAAGAGATCTTTAACAAGGTCGAGTGGAAGGATGAAGGGGAGAGAAGCTTTTAGAGGCTTATGTGATCATAATTTGCACCTTAAGTTAAAATCGAAAGTTTTAAAACTGCCAATACCGGTTCCAAGCCCGGATAAATAAGGTTGAGGGTTGCGTTAGGTTGCCAACTAGCGTCAAACACATACAAATATTTTATGAAAAGTTAAAAGGAAAGTTTTATAAGGTTGTGGTACCATTTGCCCAAATTCTCAAAGGGCTAGCCTAACTCACTTTTGCCTTAATCATGTATCCTAGTTTAAAAATTCCTAGCACGAGCCTTTTTCAACCTTGCCTTTGCTCATACCTAAAATACCCTGCCAATCACTTTATTTTGAATCTGCTTGATGGACCAAATTATTATCCTTGTGAGTGTGCAAAGATTTTGAAATTTAAAGTGCTTGCTTCGGTTTATCAACCAATTTTGACTCAAAACAGCTTGACCAAAATAACTTGCTTCAACTTGAAAAAAATAATAAAACATATTTATTCATGTATGAAATTTTAGCTCTTAGAAATTTTAAAAGAAAAAGTTTGACTTTCACGACGCTCCTAGCTCTAAATCATAAAATAAAATCAGATTTGGACTCACTCCCAGGAACACATATGCGGTCTTAGAATCTTAGTTTGTGCTTTAGAGTTGTTTTGGTCCATCTATCCGTTTTAAATTAAAATGGACAAATCATTTCAAAATCACAAACTAACATTGTAGTTGGGCTCTTCTTATATTTAGGAACACATAGCTAGTTTATTTTGTAATTTGAAGTTGATCTTGTTTTGATGCTTAATGGGGGTGTTTTGAGTATGAATATATAAAAGGTGAGCGCTTTGGGAATCTTCAAGGGCGTGTACAATAACAACAACCAAGCCTTATCCCATTAGGTGGGGTCGGCTATATGGATCCTTCTACGTCATTGGGCTCTATCCCCCTACTATATTATCATTTATATTTAAATAAATTTTATTTTGTTTTATTGTTGCTAACCAAGTATTTTTTCGTCTTCCTGGTTTGATATGAGCATTTGTCATAGTTTTACATTGGCTAACTGGAGCATTTATTGATTGTTTAAGTACATGTTTATACCATCTTAAACGTGCCTCTCGGAGTTTTCCCTCAATAAGTGCAACCCTGACTTTCTCTATAATATTTTCCTTTCTTATCTTGTCCATTCTTCCACATTCACCTTAACATCATCATCTCTACAACTCTCATCTTCTGCTCCTCGTCATAGCCTAACATTCAGCTTTATATAACATAGCAGGTCTAACCGTCGTTTTATAAAACTTTCTTTTAAGTCTTAGAGGTATTTTACAATCACAAATAACACCATGTTCTCCTCCATTTCAACCACCCCACTTGTATTCTATGAAAGACATCTCTCTCAATCCCTCCATCCTTTTGTAAAAATGATCTTAAATACTTAAAACTCTCACTTACAAACAACTCATCATCTCCTATTTTAACAATTGTCTCATTATGTCTAATATTGCTAAACCTAAATTCTATATATTCTATCTTTATCTCTTTCACTTATAGCGTTTCCCGTCAAATTCGAGTTTAGCATTTACTCCTTCACATGTCTCATTTATCAAAATAATATTATCTGCAAACAACATGCACCAGTAAGTTCATTCATAATTAATGTAAAAAGATAGAGACATAAAGTTGATCCTTGATATAACCCATCTTTATGGGAAATGTTTCGGTTAATCCGTTTGATGTCTTCACTTTTGTCATTACATCCTCATATATATTCTTAATCAGTTTAATATATGTTATGCTAACACTTCTCTTTTCTAGAGTTCTCCATAGGACTCTATCATAAGCTTTTTTTTAGGTCGACGAATATCATATGTAAGTCTTTCTTTTGTCCCGATGCTTTTCAATTAGTTGTCTGAGAAAATGTATAACTTCTATTGTCGATCTTTCAGGCATAAATCAAAATTAATTTTCGGTCACCGTGGTCTTCTTCCTTAGTCTTTTTTTTATTACTATTTCTCAAAGTTTCATTGTATGACTCATTAGTTTAATACTCCTATAGTTTGTACAATTTTGAACGTCTCCTTCAAAGGCGTGTAATCTGAGAAAAAGTGAAAGTTAGGTATACTCTTTAAGAATTTTGCCTTGATTAAATTACAATAGTTATTCATATGATAGTTAAGGAATCATATAATACTGTATACATTTTTTTTTATTATTATTCAAGAACATATTAATTTAATAGTATTACTATTCAGTAATTCAGTACAATATATGGTATTTATAGTTATGATTGACAATTGTTATAATATAATGGTATTAACTAATTACTTCACATATAACAAATTGAAGTGTCAACTATCTACATATAAAGTAGTTATTCCTTATTTTCTTTTTCACCAAATTTTTATTGTAGATTTATTATTTTCTTCCTATTCCTGACATACATATTAACTGGTCGCATTGCACAAAGTCGCATGGTCAATCAGGTCTTCATCACCAAGGTGGGATTCATTTCTCATCAAAAAAGCAACAGTTGGATTATATATTTTTTACTATAACTCAACTTCCAACCAGTGTCTTTGAAACAATTGATCAATTTGAGATGGGTACTGTTTTAGTCAATGCGAGTGGACAAGAATTTACAGAGATGATGAGAGACTTAATTACAGCTCAAACTCTGTTTTAGGCTGTGCAAAGATTACCAAACTACCTATTGGATGACTGTCGGGAGAAGTCTCGATCGGCTCAAGTTAGTATAGTCTCCTGCCACTATGAGCAAAGCAAGTTGACACTGGGTAGCATTGTAAAACTGTGGTCTGAAATTGCAGTTGCTTCGTATGCATCTCGTCTTTAGTTGATGCAAATTTGAATTTGTTTCCATGGGTTAGATTCTCGACTTATACCTGACTGAATATGGTTCGTTTAGCTATTCTTTCACGATCTTTTATTAGCATTCTTCCCATTAATATATCGAACAAGATCAAAAGCATGCTCATTTATTTGCTTAAATGCCTACCCATTTGCTGAAACGTGCAGGTTACCCTTCTTGGCACTTCTGGACTTTCTGGGTCCTATGTGGAGCTCAGGTCGTGAAATGTCTCGATGGGAGTTGGAAGCTTCTCTCCTGCGAGCAGCTGCCTTGGCCAGTCGCGTGGAGTTCCTTTGGGGAAAAGAATAACTGAAGAAACTTTTTGTTGTCCATCATGGCTCACAATTGTTTTAGAATAAAGTTATTTGACTTGTAACTTTGTTTCGTCTGAACCTTCCTACTTTTGATATGACTAGAGGGCCATGTTTATTGAAAATCCATTCAATTCTCATCACAAAGTTTTAATCTCTTACAAGTTTTTCCTTGTTACTCACATGCCATTGTGTAGTCGGGAGATGCGTCCCTATCGTTGATATCTGAGTTTGTAAATTTTGATATCATATTTAGTCGGTAAGCAGTTTTTAAGGAAGTGCAGCTTTAGTTCCTGTTTTACATCATAATGTGAACTTCTAAATGGTAGAACATCATTGTTGAACAACATTTTTATCCACTTTTGAGAAAAAAATTAGTATGATGTGAATAGGTGAAAAAGAAAAGTAGTTGGATTTCATAGATTACGAAGGGAAGTCTTGAGCAATGATAAAATTGTTGTCGTATGATTTTATGGTCACAGAATTGAATCGCGAAAATAACCTCTTGTAATATAAAGTAAGATTGTGACTAATTTGACAATCAGAAATAGTCTTTCAATCCTTGTGTTTAATCAACTACAAGTCCGTTGAACACTCTAATAAACTAAAACTCATTGACCGAATCTATTAACAGATACTGGTCACTTGGATTACTCCCTTGAAAGCATATGTAAAGCTCTAGATCAAGTTTAACCACCAACTGCAACCAAGAATCTATCGCTTCCTATCGAAGGCTTCGTACAAGCTACCAAGTAGTCTAATCTCCTACATCATATATATCATCCCCGATGATGCGCTACTCAAATGTATGAACACCAAGATTATAATAACTGTCTTCAACCTCACATTATTTGTCAACAATGTTACCCAAAGACTCAAAACTCAAAAGTGCATTTCACTCAAAAACTTCTCATGGCTCTCTTGCCTCGTTTTCAACCTTATTGATGTTTCATGGTGCGCTCAAATTCACCTCGCGTCTAGCCCTCATTCCCTTAGATACACAGTCCTCAAGTTTGCTCTAACGTACCAATCCTTTATTGTTCGCATACAAAATTCACCTCTTGAATTGTTGGAAATTCACCTTTTAAGTTTGCTCTAACACTTTTAATGGCCACTATTGCAAGTAGAATTGTTGGAAATAGATAGCAGTTCAATCTAACAAGGCAAGCACACCGATTGAAAGAACGGATCAACTAGCTCGGGTGGTCGAGCGAATGTTTAAGGGGCTTTATGGAAGGAAAATGTATCCTTTGATAAAATATCAAAATTTTATCTCCACTTCAAATTTCACTAGATGCTTTTAGTCGCAAAGCAAACTATAATTTCATTAACTATTATGCTAAAAAAAAATGGAATAACCTGATACTCGAAACTCCTATCCCTCAAAAGAATCTATTATACGAATTTTATCTTACTTTGCAAAAAAATATTTTCTAAATTCGAACCCATGATCCAAGTCACAATGCAACTAATTTACCGTTGTACCAAACTCCCCTTTAACTATTATGCTACAAATACCATGAAATATGATGCAGTATAAATACAATTAAAACAACCTACAACTAAATAGCTAAACATTTAGAATGTGTTTGGTTCAAATTATCATATAAAATCTTGATTATGTGATTACCTAACCTTGATTATGTGATTACCAGGTAATCACATAACCAAGGTTATGTGAAATAAAATACAAAAAAATTTGTTAACTCTGAAATCAACAAAAACCTTATTTTTCTAAAATTTTCCGATTCCGGATTGCATATCCCTTTTGCTGACGTGTCGGACATGAATCATTATTCGAAAATCGCTGATTACCTAAACCAAACAAATTTTTTGTTGATAACCTTGGATAGATAACCACAATTACCAAGAATAATCCCTAACCAAACGCACCCTTAATGTTGATTACCATACGAAGTATCCCATTTACTAATAGTAAACAAACATCAAATTCAAGAGCTGCTCTTCAGAGTGGCAGCCCATAGGTGATTATATTTGCACACAGCACAGACCCTCCTATTCGAGCAATAAATATATACATGTAGTAAGCCTATAAAAGTTTTGGAAACCTTCCCAGTCATTCTGTACATATTTACAAAAATTTATAAGATCAGTGCATTTTTATCATCCTCTTATTTCTTTTGGTGGTGATCGCCCGATTATAGATTCTTTCACTTCCTTGTAACTTCTTAGCTCCTCTAATGCATCTTTTGCGGACTTTGACTTGAGCAATGTGGTTGTCGTGGTTGTCAAACTAACAGCATGGCGACCAGGTTGTTCAACATGGGGTGTGCATTCTCTATCAGGCAGTACCCCAGGGTTTCCAGATGGGACTTCAGAACACTGCAAAGACCTTAATGAATTGGGCGGATCTTCCCGAAGTGATCTCGCACCCTTTAGCATGACAATAAGTGCACCAACAGCGGCTTCGGCAGACTGCTGGACTGGGGCTAAGTCTCCTGTTGCTGGTCTCTCACCCAACTGGTCTTTGTTGTTGGAGATTTGAATCCTGAAGGATAGAAGAAATCTAGTGAGGTACATTGTTTCTCAGAGAACAGAATGTCGATATAAAACACCAAGGTAATCTTTCATTGCATCTCGGGTGTTTTCAGAGTATATTCAATTATATCCTCATAAAATATGTATTTTAGGCTATTTAATTAAAGAAAAATACACCATATAAACGAGAACCCACTAAACATGTACCCATAAATATAAGATAATTAAACATACACTACTGTATTTGCATTTGCACAGAGATAAATATATCACAGGGATCCCATGAGAGATAAGGCATTGATAGTAAAGCATTCATGATAGTTTCATTAGCAAAAACATATGGCAGAAAAAGTAAATCATCTTATGCATTGTTCTGTTAAGTAGTCATGCCATCGCACATGCAGGCGAAACACTGCTCGTCACATGACAGCATGGACATGGGGTAACATATTGCTTTAATTGCCAGATTTTCTCACATAGATCAAGTTTATTTGTTAATCGAACATAACATAATACTTCAGGAGCACTGCATCTCACATGCCAACGTTGTTCTGAAAAGTGGTCAAGCTGTTGCACATACATGCCAGCATGCACATTGAGCAACATATTGCTTTAATTTCCATTTATCTCACATAGATCAAGTTAATTTGTTAATCGAACATAACTTAATACTTCATAAAATTTTATGTTTAGTTTAACGAAATATATATATGTCAGAATAAAAGAGCTCACTGGATAAAATGGGATGTACAAAGAAATTATCACATGGATAGATTTTAAATTGGCATTTAAATGCAAAAGATTTGGAAGTCAACAAACCATATCAACCAAGTAGCTTGCACTCACTTATAATTCATATGTAAATAGAAAAAATTGGAAAGCTAATGAACCATATCAACCAAAAAGAAACTCCCTCTGTAATTAATTAGGGGGTGTCAATAGGTCATGTCTGTCATGAGCCTGAGGCTTTGCACATATCAATATGGGCCATGCCAACCAAGGTCAAGCATGGGTTGGGGAAAAGAACAAAAAAAACACCATAAAAATAGAAAGCATTCAAAAATTCAAAAACATAATAAAGTTTATTATTTTTGAGGAATTAGATTATTTAAATATTGCATGATATAAGAAAATTGCATATGGATACAGAATACATTTTAGCTGTTTAAAACTCACAGATGGAGTTTTAAGTATTATAAGTTATCTTTGATTGTGGAACACCTCATGTGACACAAATGAGGGAATCACTAGCAACCAATATTGCATCATTTAATGCCCTGAAAAAGGCTGGACTTAGTTGGTTAGTTGGTTAAGCTCTAGCTGGTAGATGAATATATCACCAATCAAGAAGTTGGATATATCACTTATGAGGTTACGACATGAGTTGGACCTCGTTGATTCAACTCCAACAGTTTAGAAGAATGTGTCCCTGATTGAAGCATGGTGTACCACCCGTAACATGATAGATCACAACTTGCAGTCATGGTGGTGCAGCATAGGCCACTGGCCACTACGATCCTTGGTCATCATCACACCAAGTTTACTAGTGTTCAAGCTCGTTTATTTTATATATTCTTTTACTATTGAACGAATATAAACGAGTTTTATCGAGGCAAACAACAAGCTTATTCACAAACATCCGGTTCATTTACAACCCTAACAATACATTGAGGTCTTCATCGACAAAGTTACCTTAGTATCAAGTGAATAACAAAGATTGAGATTAAGAATTTAATATTGAGAATGCGGACTAGGGAACTTGAGACTTAAAAATGAGAGGATAGTGTAGAGAATGAGAGATGAAAAAATTTGATGGATAAGTGGTGGAGGGGAGTGTTTAATAGAGAATCTATAGATTTTTAATTTTATTTAAATTATTCGAATTATTGTAATTAGTCAAATAAAAATTGACCATGATGCTCCTACTATCTTTTTTTTTTTTTTTTCATAATATCAAGGGGAAATCTATAGGGTAGAAGCTTAGGTCATGCCTAGCATAGCATGCAGGTTGTACTAGAACCTCATACCAAACTCAACCCAACTCATACCAAGCTAGAGCCTTGTATGAGGTTTTGCTGTGCACAACATGACCTAAGCTAGGGTCATGCCAAGAGTAGCACAAGGGTTGACCAAACACTGCTTGCATGGACCTAGGTGTGTCATCACATTCCAAGTTGGTTAAGCCAAGACCCGTTTGTTGCCTTATTTTTAACACAAAATATAAATGGGTGAATAAAATTTTGCAAATCAAAATTTCAAAGACTTTTGCAAGCAACTACATGTTTTTTCTATTAATAATGTAGTCTTAGATTTTATGTGCATTTTGTTATATATTACAAATAATATTTAACACTTAAATTATATTATCATGGACAATTAATGTTCACCATTCCTTAATTATGAACCATATATAAAGTCACATGCAAGTTACATATACACTAGGTAGAAATTTAACAAATGCCATTTGATGTTTTCCAAACCTCAATAGTAGGTATGACTAAGAATTTAAATGTCCAACAACAACAACCAAGCCTTATCCCACTATGTAGGGTCGGCTATATGGATCCTTTTACACCATTGGACTCTATCCCCTACTATATCATCATCTATATTTAAATAAATTTTATCTTA
>JBBUKS010000029.1:9136291-9154913 GCA_038050645.1 Hedychium gardnerianum
ACTAGGAAAGATTTCAATACATTCATAATTACACATATAGAGACGCTCACTAGTTGTGATCCAATCACAAGTTCTCTTATGCTATGAATCATATTGCGGACATTCAGTAAATGAGTTCAAGACCAATTCAAACACATAAAGAATATGCACTTAGATAGTGAATCTATATTTATCATATAAATAGTACAAGTCATAAGACGATTGCCTTATGACACCTCTCAAACATAACAAAGATATACATTAAATGCATTTCTGAGAACCCCGTAATTAACATCAATAGTAGATTCCTACTATATCTCCACCTACTATATCTCCAAGGACCTCGAGGTAAGTAGTTTAGAAAATCTATTTTCTACTTTCGAATTACATGAATCAAGAATTGCAGGTCTAAGAAAAGAAAAGGAACCGGACCAGAATTTAGCACTAAAAGCCAACAAGATCGAACCAGACTCAGAATCTTCACTTGACGACGAAGAAGAAGCTTATATTGTATGGAAATTCAATAAATATTTTAAATCTAACAACTTTGGTAAGACACGGGCTAAGAAGTTTCTATAGGGGAAAAGGAAAGTAAGGTGCTATAACTGTAATGAATAAGGGCATATCAAAGACAAATATTCCAAATTGAAGGAGAAAGAAAAAGAAAAGGAGAAAGGACCTAGAAAGTTCAAGCATCGGAACCTCAAAGCTACATGGGATGACTCGTCCTCAGAAGAATTCGAGATCGAGGAATACGCTAGACTAACACTAATGGTTTGTCACCAAGAAGAAAACATCGATGAAGGGGGAGGTACTTCCGAAGAGAGCAGCAGTGAAGGGGGAGCATCCAACTATGAATTTGACACGGTAAGTGAGGTATGTTAGCTTGCTCTTAAACAATTGTATGACGGTATTAAACTATTGTCTAGATCATTATGCAAACTAAGAACAAAATACTTAGAATTGAAAAAGACAAATATTGATTTACAAATTCAATTAGCAAATGCATGTCCACTACCAGAATTTGATAATGTTAAATTAAAGGATTTAGTGGAAACTCAAAAACAAGAATTAAGAATTTTTTTTAGAAATTCTTCTAGATATGTTGAAGGACTAAATTGGTATATTAGAAATCATAAAGACCAAATTAGAAAAATATCAAATTTTGATATTCTTAGAAAATACTTGATAAATCTAGTAGGTAGAATTTTGTTTTGGGTTCCAAAATTTGTTCTAGCCTATTAGATTGCCTTTATATGTATGATAGAAAATAAATTATTTGAGTTATTAACATTTTATTTGCAAAATTATCTTCATAAACTTTCTGTTCTATTATTTTTCATATTATATTTTTCTGTGATATAATTTTATGTTTTCTATTACCATAAAAAAAATTCAAAATTTTTTGACCGTTGCATAAATTTTTGTGAATTTTTTAATAAAAATTAAAAATTAAAAAAAAAATTGGAGACTTATTTTTAATTTTTTTGATTTTTCTGTGAATAACCATTACAATTTAAATGTTTAGAAAAATTTGTAAGATTTTTTGCCACCAAATATTATTTTTAATTTATTATCTTAGAAAATCTCCAATTAGAAAAATATTTTCCTCTATAAAGAAAATTATTTTTCTTGTGAATTTTTTTTCTAGAATTAGATTAGTAATTCTAAACATTGAAAAAAATTCAATATTTTTCAAATTATTTTTGAAAAAATTGTGATTTAATTATTAAAAATTATTTTTTTAGAAATAATTATGGTAAAAATACACAGATTTCTATCTCGTGTATACATCCTCAATGGTTTTTTTCCTATTATTTAATATTTTTCCTTTTTTTTGATGTGATCAAAGGGGGAGAAATATATGTTAAGTCAAGAGGGAGATTATTGCAGATTTTTTTTGGTACTAAATTGCAATATCTTTTTTATATCTTTATAACTTTATGTTTTGTTGACCTTAACTTTATCTCGGGTTGATGCACATCAAAAATGGAGAGATTATAAGTACCCCGAGGTAGTTTTAATGTGATCAACCTAGTTGAGTTTGGTCATGTGTGTTTTGATCCTTGTGTCTAAGTGTGCAGGAACATAGAAACACGAGAAATTGAGCGGAAGACGCAGCGGACGAGAAGGATGACATGGGAAGCGAGTCGACGGGCTCGGTGCATCCAAGGGACGAGAAGCTGCGAAAGAGTACACTGGTGGAGAGAGAAGAACGGGTTCGAGGGACGCGAGGCGAGAAGGACACGGTCCGAGGGACGAGAAGTCGGGGAGGAAGCCTGTTCGAGGAGAAGGTCGAAGTTGGGTTCAGGTGAGCTCAACTTTGGACGACCGGAGATCACCCAGGCGATCGGAAGGAGAGAATGGTCAATATGTTATTGACCATTCAGAGCTAGAGGTGCCCCGGAGCAACTGGAGACGCCTCACCCGCCAGGCGCTGGAGGCACCCCCATTGAATGGAGGCACCTCAAGCGCTCAGACAATGGAGGTGCCCCCATTGAACGGAGGCGCCTCACCCGCCAGAGAACAGAGGCGCCCTATTGCTTGGAGGCACCTCAACCGCCTGAATCCATTCGTTGTAGCGGATAAGGAGCTGGATGTCACGTTAGCTGATCCGAGGCACCCCCAAAGCTCGGAGGTGCCCCCAACACTGCCAAATTAGCAGACTGTTGCTGTGGATCATGACTCAGTCTGATGCAGGTGCCCCCCGATCATCCGAGGTGACCCCAAGAGTGCCACGTCAGTAAAATGATCATTTCGACCAGATTGCTATAAATAGAGATTGTGTCCTCCTGTTCAAGATAAACACTCTATTCTTTCAACTCCGTTTGTTATTTTAGTCTATGCTTTCAAAGATTGTAAGAGGTTACTCCGCCTTCACGAAGGAGACTTTAGTAGAGTTTTCACCTATCTTGGATTAACAACCACCTAGGTTGTAACCAAATATATTCTTGTGCATCTTTCTTTATGTTTATTTTTTATTTAATTAATTAGTGTGTGTCTTTGCTTAGTAAAAAACAAGAGAAAGTGTTTATTGAAATTACAGGCTATTCACCCCCTCTAGCCGGCCCAAGCGGTCCTACAGGTTTAAGGTAAAATCTTAATTTAAGTGTCACAACTTGAGGAAGAGAATTCAATTTTGAAAACTCAAGTTGACAAGTTAAATTTAATGTTGAAAAAGTGCATGTCAGGATTCAAATATTTAGACATGATATTTGGGTCTTAGTGTGCTATGTACAACAAGATCAGACTTGATTTTAACTTAAGTCAACATTATGTTTCATATATGTCTCTCTTGAGTAGAAATAAACTTGATTGTGTTAAACGTAGAATGACCTGGGTTCCTGATGTGTGCTAACTGCAAGTGCACGATCGTCATCAAGTAGTAAAAATATCATCCTTTGGGATCGTATTGTTGACTACCAGTTTACGTATAAAAAAGACTACCTAGATGAATTGAATTAAGGGAATTATTATAAAAGCAAAGCAAACTAAGAAAATTGAATGAAAGTGATGGGGAAAACCAATTCTTGATTTCACCATGATGATCGTTGACAATTTAATTATGATTCTCTCTCTTACCTTACTATTATATTATGTTTGAATGTGATTTATCCTAAGGTAATCGATATTTCCTCTCGAAATACACTGATGTATCTATCCGAATGCAACTCCTATTCTCATGTTAATTAAATCAAGATAGACCCTTTATGTTCTGTGACAATCAACATTATCCTTGAGAGAGTTTAAACTACTTTCGTGATCAAACACTCAAGTCCAGTTCTATAGATCTAAGACCAAGTTCAACTCTCAATTCATCCCCTAATCTCTAATATATGCAAATGTATGTTAATACATCAACAATTAAGCATGCTAAAACTGAATCAAGAATCGAACATATCATTAATAAAAGAGAGACATCACAAACATCAATCGTCAACTTAACATTGAGTTATTCCCTAATCCTAGAATTATGGGGACTACTCCATCACAATGGAGATACAAGTCATAGTCATCAAAAAAAATATTCTACAATAATGTTAAATATGATAATTAAAAATAGTAAAATAATGTGTGTTAATCGAGAAATAAGCTTATAGAATTTTTTGAGAATTTTTAGAAATTTTCTAAATTTAAACAGACCTAAAATGATAAGTTCAAGGGAATATAAATAATATGCTTTAGAAAGCTTGTTTAGAATATCAATTAAGTTGGGAGTTGATTAAATTCATTAACCTAAGGTTGGAATTAATTAACATAAGTTGAATTTAATTAACTTAAGTTATATTATTTAAACCTAAGCTTCATTCCCCAAATGTCCCGATTCCTCTCCTCCTTCTTCGATCTCGAGCTGCCGCCCTCCCTCGCCGACCGCCACTGCCACCAGCCAACATCGACTATCCCTCCTCTAGTCAAGGAAGATCGTCGCCGATGCTGCCCTTCATCAGCCGTAGCCCCCAGCTAAGAGCCAAACCCAGATTCCCCTCTCCCTCCCTCATTTTTTCTGATCTTCCCTACTGCCACTGCCGGTCGAATCTTTCCTGCACTGCCTTTCTGGCGCCAACCCGCAGCTGCCTCGGATCCAAACAAAGGTTGGCGTCACTGACCACCATTGCGGCCAGCGCCGCTGCTTTACTACTAGCCGCCATTGTCGTTGACTAGATCGTAAATCCTTGTCACTGTCGGTTTCTCTCCGGTCATCGTAGGTCTTGGCCAGCCGTCTGATCAAAGAGGATCAGTCTCCGACCTCTCTACTCTCCCTCTTCTCTGTTGGGGGTCGGCCGTCGGACCCAATCGCCACCAGCTAAGTTGCCAGATGGGCAGAACCTTTCCGGCCACCGATCTGCCACCCTCATCACCGACCACTCCTTCCTCATGGGATTTCTCACCATTGTCGCTGGTTGTTTCTATTGGGAGCTCGGATCTAAGTTTTCTTCATGCAGCCACCACCAGAGTTCCCTCCCGGATTCGGGAGCCATCTTCCCCGTTCCACAGTCTTTCCCAATTGGGAGAGGGGTCACCATTTGTATTTCTATCCACCGGAGATCTCAACCGATTGGAGGAGGTCTCCACTTGCTCAGCTACTATCTGGCAGCCCACTCCCTTCTTTATCGATAGATTTGCCGCTGGAGAAGTTTCCATCCATCACCGGAAGCTATAGGGAGAGTTTCCGAAGGTTGCCTCCATTCTCCTCGCATGCATCTACCCCTACTCAAAGATCTTTGAGATTCTGATAGACCCAATCCTCACTTTCGGTCACCTCCAGCAGGTAAGGGTTGAGTTGTTGAATTCAGTATGGGTTTGTTGGTGATAATTAGTTTGAGCTAGCATTTGATTGATGGTTGTTCTGGTTTCGAACATTTTCAGGGATTGTAGTTACTGTTTTGGCACTTGGTGTTGTTGTTGGGTGTTCACCGACCACCCCAGAGTTGTTCCGGTAGCCACCATCAGTAAGGTAAGGAGATTAGGGTTAATTCCAATTGATGTAATCCTTGATGAATAGCTTGGTATTCTTGGATTAGTGTTTGATTATTGATCATGGATGTTATTGTTGCTAGGATTGGGAAGTTTAAAGAGTCTCATGTACTTATATCTTGTAGTTGAAGATTTGATTTAAAATTAGTTGATTTAACTCCTAGGGTTTTATGTAGTAGTGGATTGGAGATACATGTAGAATGTGGAATATGACATATGGTTGATTTGTGGATTTAGGGGTTTGTTAATTGGATTGGGGAAAACGAATCCTAGATTTAATTTAAGTTCTTTGCGATCCATTAATTTCATAATTAACCCGTATAATTATAGTTGGTTAGTTTTGTTACTAGTATTAATTTTGAATTTATATAGTCTTCGTATTGATATATATAGGATCCGGATACGAGACGAAGCATCGGATATGAGGATTTCTAGAGCCTTCTACTTTTGAGGCGGGTACTTTTAACCTTGTCTCTGGTAGTTATTTACCTTAGTGCATGTTTGATACCATAATTAGTAATTATTTTACCTTGACTCTACTTGTTTTATTACTTGAATTTGATACTTGCATGCTTGTCCTGGAAATGATCTATTTATGTCTATGCAGTCTCATTTGTTTCCATATCCTGTAAGGTGCACACGGGTATGATGTGTATAATAGGAACATGTTTATGTTTGTATATGCATGTAGTTGTTAGACACGCGAGTGACGTGTACATATGTTCATATGTTAGTCCACGATATATTATGTCATGTAGTTGTAAGCACGTGTGTGTGACGTGTGTATATGATATTTATCCTGTGTATTGAGACTTGCATATATGTTTTGTATATGTGGACCCATGTGTGACTTGTACCTACTTGTTCAACATTGTTGTATGCACATGTGAACACATGGGTGACGTGTAATGTAGGTGATATGACATGTTAGAGGTTATAACTCATCTTTGATTGGTAGAGTATTCTCACATGTGAGACGTGTAATATAATTGATCTATCCTAATTGGATGTGACCTTATACATTGCATGGGTATGCATATACGAGGATGAGATTATTTATATTCTCCTTGTCATGTTGTTGCATGCAAACTAGTGATCACTTCTCCCTTCGGGTGTGAGAGTATCGTAGTCATGCTATTGCTTGCTTATTACTTGACTGTATGCATCCGGTTTGGGGATGAGTTGAGATTTACTCTCTCAGATAGGGATTGTATACCTTGGCTGCCCACGAGGCTTCCGTGGTAGAGAGTTTCTCATGTAACCCATAGTTAGATAGCTACCTCCTGTCTGTCTACGTGGCTATATATGGTAGGGCGGTTCCCATGCAGACAGGAACCCTGATATTTCAGACTGCCTACATGGCTATACGTGGTAGAGCGGTTCTCACAAAGTCCATAGCCGACGAGCTAGGTATCTTGGTCATTTGTATATCTTGTGGTGGAGCATTGCTCCCACATATGATGATTTATTGTGGTGGAGTGTGGCTCCCACATATGTTGATTGTATTCTAATATATGCACTGGTACTTGCATATGAGATATTGTGCACATGATATTCATTACCTGTGACTACTCATGATACTGTGTGCAGTTGAGTAGGTGACGGTATAGTAGATGCATACATGTGTATTTTCAGTCGATGAGTATAATTTCCTTGTGAGACTGTATACCTTTGAATTCCTGTACACTTACTATTCATGCACTATCTTCTTATATCCGCTAAATATTTCTTTTATACTCACCACCCCTGCTTTCTATTATTTTTCCCAGGTTAGCAAGTATACGTTAGTTGGGTCGCTCGGAGGTTTCTGCTCATGTCGTCCCATTTCGCATCGAGCTTCGGTTATTTCCTTTCTGTTTTGTTTGTTTCACTTCCGCATTTGCTTTTAGGTCTTGCATTGTAATAAAATGACTTGGACTTGGACTTTGGATTTATTTTGGCTATGTACTTGGAGTGTTAAGTCATGCCGACACATAGTTGAGTTTTTGGATTTTATGTGTGGGGTGGACCCCCTTTTTATTCTCTACTCTGGTTGATTTTATATTAAATTGCATGGTTGTGATTACCCTAATAGGATATTATTTTTACACTGCGTGGTTATGTTTATATGAGTTTTGGGAGCTCGTATCATGTTGTATCGAAGATTGTCACTAGGAGATATTGTCTGTATCAACATGCAAGTGTACCTCTGGGGCGTGACAGGAAGGATATTGGGAATGAGTTCTTTGAGCAAAACCCATAAAGTTGCTAGTACATCTTCTTCCACCCTACCAGCAGTAAGGACGCAAATTAATAACTTAACTAAAGAAGTTATCTTATTGAAAGGGAGACTCGCTCAAAGGGATCAAGATATGATTCAAAGAGATAAGGAAATGAGGCAACTACGCTAACAACAAGACTTAATATTACGATATCTTCAGTTAGCCTCCGCTCCAAGTCAGATGCCTCCGCCTTATGGTGTCCCTGATGGTGACGATGATGATGGTGATGATGATGGTCGTTCATGATTTTGTTTATGTGTGAATGTTATTTGTCTTAGAATTAATTAGTATTTTTTACATTTAATTTTTGTAATTTTATTAATATGTTAATTTGTTTCAAACATGGTTAGTGAAAATTGATCCATGTCGAAGGAAGTAAGTCTTTACCTATTAAGTTTTATATTAGTTTATAAATTTTTCTTATTTGTTTGTGCAAATACTTTTTTTTTGTTTTGATGCAGGAAAAAAAGAAGAATGAGAGGAGAAGAAATTGTCTACCAAGGATGAAGAGAACGATGATTTATTGAGATGTTTGTATGGGATATTTTCATTTGAATTTACTTGTTGAACTTGAAGAATGTTAGATATTTTTGGATATTATAACTTGTATGGATGGATTTGATATGTTTGTTTTGACTTATTTTAGATATGTTTCATTTTGGATATGGTTGTTTTTTAATTGTATGATTGTCGATTTGATTTGGAATGTTAAATAGTATGTGTATGGATTTGGTTTGGAAATATGTAGGATGTGTAAATTAGGATGTGCATGTTAAATATGTGGATGTTAAATAGGATGTGTATGGATTTGATTTGGAAATATGTAGGATGTGTAAATTAGGACGTGTATGTTGAATATGTGGATGTTAAATAGGATGTGTATGAATTTGGTTTAGAATTGTGTAGGATGTGATGTATTATGTATACACAATGCATGGCTAAAATGGATAGTTTCTGGGGAAAAAATAGCATTTTGCGATGAATTTTGTGACGAAAATGAATTTGTTACCAAATTATCATAAAATTACTGTGCATCGTAATTCTGCGATAAAAGTTGGGATTCATCGCAGATCTATGATGAATCCGAATTTTTGTCACAGATTTGCATTTGGTGAATTCTGCAACAAATTATTTTTTCGTCACAAAATAACAATAAATTTTTGCAACGAATAAAACATTCATCGCAGAATTTACGACAAATTTATATATTTTAGTCGCAGAATTTGGTGACAAATTATTTGCGACAAAATTTGTTATTTTTTTATAGTGTATACAATGTCAATTAAATGAATAATCATGAACAACTTATTAAACTAAATGAACGACCTTAAATATATACATGGAGCGTTGTCATCTTGAGGTATGAGGATTAAATCCTTGTTAGTAGCCAGATTCTTGCCCTCTCCCATATATTGGTCATTGTTCGGGCTAGTAAATTAACTCCCGTGATTTACCTTCTCCATGTTGGTCTTGGGACGGGCTGGCGGGGCGCTGAGAGTGAGCGTTACGTCTTTTGCCACTATTGTCACCATGTTTAACTTATTAATATTCATGAAAATTAATTATAAGTTGTTCATGAATTATGTCCGTGAATAAAATTTATGAATCGTGTTCATTAACAAACTTCTTATTAAACTTATAAATAGAGAAACAAGCTCTCAAAATGAAAAAAAAAAAATTATAATATCAAATTCACTAACCAATCAAATAATATTAAAAATATAAAAATAAATAAATAATCAAACAAACTCAAATTGAAAACTCTATAACATCTAAATAAATTAAATTTTAACTAAACTCGAATCAAACTCAAACTCGTATAAAAATTCAAATTAAACTAAATAACTATTTTAATAACTTGATTCATTTTAACCTTATCATTATTAAGTTTGGCTCGGTTTTGATCGTTTACGACTCTAAAAGCACATGTTGTATTACTAACATTCCCCTGTTTTTCCATTACGACAATAAGTAATTCCTCCTCCACATGAGAGTCATCGTTAATGGAGATTTGAGTTACAAGAAGCTGAAATTTGACGCAATCCGGTGGCTATCATTTCCTCCTGCCAACCAGGGACGAAGGGTTCCCGGAGAACAGCTCGTCGATGCAGTTCTCGAGCTCCTCCGGCCCGAACTTGATGTACTTCTCCGTCTGCCTGCCCGGGTCCAGGTACTGAGAAAACCTCCCCAGGAACGACCGGTACGCCGGCACGATCACTGCCGATACCGACACCCTGAGCTCCGACTGCAGCTGCTCGTCGCTGACCACCCACAGGCACTGCGCCTTGTGGATCTCCTCGAACATGGCGTTGAAGCTCTTGAATCTCTCCTTGAGCGCCGGCTTCGACACCCCCGTTCCGCCCTTCCCCTGCAGCCCCGCGTCCTTGAAGCACCCCAGCACCCTGGCCCACGTCTCCCGCTGGTAGTTCTTGTGATACTGCCGCAGCTCCGTCGACCGCTTCCTGCTCCAGCTGTCCCCCAGCATCCGGTGGATCTCCCCTGACCCCTTTATCTTCTGCATGATGTACCGGCCGTTGTTCATCAGGAAGATGCTGTTCAGCGCCGGATCCTTGTACAGCCTCGACTTCCCCTCCAGGTTCGCGTGCAGCATATCCATCAGCTCCACCAGATGGTTCGCGAAGTAGTTACCGTCTTCCCCGCCGTTCTTAGGGCCGCTTCCGTGATTCCGGTGCTCCTTGAAGATGTGCTCCATCGTGTTCCTGTACTCGCACGCGTACTTGAGGTAGTTCATCACGTAACGCGTCAGCGGGTGGACGGCGCCTCCCGGCACCGGCGTCTTCGTCGTGTCGTTCTTGATCGAGTTCTCCAGCTCGCAGAAGATGGCCACGGCCGCCTCCGCGAGACGCGCGTTCACGGACGTGATCTCCGTTTCGAGATCTTCCAACGCCGAGGGCTCGCCGTCGTGGTTTTCTTCCGGCGGCTCTGGCTGCAAGAGAGCGTGGATCTTGGGTAGTATGTCGCGCAGGGTCTCGTACATGTCGAGCACCTTGAAGAGCTTCTCCGCGGAGCGCTTGGTCATGGCGACGGCCTCCGCGAAAGTGAGCAGCGGGATGGTGGCGCTGCAGATGAGGTCGTGGAAGATGCTCCAGGCGATGGCTTCTTGGCCGGCAAGAACGGCGAAACAGAGGTCCTGCTCGCGGGGGAAGGCGACTTCGACGGACTGCCGGAACACTCGGATCCACGTGGCGATCTCGCCCTCGAGCAAATCCAACGGCAGCCGCACCACGTCGTCGATGCTGAGCTTCTCGTATCCGAGGCTCGACAGGCCGGCGTCGAAGGCGTTCCGACGCGTCACCGCGATCACCTGGCAGCACTCTATCGTGTACCCGGCGTTGATCATTGCGCCCACCACCCGCCGCAGCTCCTCCACCATCTCCGGCGCGAATGTCTCCGGCGCGAGGTCGACCGAGTTGGACTCCGGCGAGGGCAGGACGCACCGGTCAGAGGAGTCGGAGCTGCGGTCGAACGAGGCAGGGCGCTTGTTCTTCGACCGGGCGCTACCGGGGTCGACCTTATACTTCGGATCTTGATCGAGGAGGATGTGCAACTCGTCCTCGAGGAAGCACATCGAGCGATGGACGATGCCGCCAGCGCGGTTCATCGCCCGCTTGCACTCCGGCTCCGCAGAAGATAAGCCACCAGCCGCCGACACCAGCTTGACCACGAGATCGATGGTGCTGAAAAGGCTGAGCTCGCCATTTTCCGGCGACGACAATATCCCGAACTCCCCCGACTCATGCTTCGCCACCATCTCCTCTGCGAGGTCAAGAAACTTCTCGACGGCGGACTGCGGGAAGACCGGCAGCGTCTCAGGTGGCTCCCTGAGAACTCTGCCTATAAAATCATCGATCTCAGAAGAGAGGGAAGCGGCACTGACGTCCTTCTCTTCCTCCTCCTCCTCGCTCTTCTTCACTCCTCCTTCTCCTTCCTCGCCTATCAATTCCTCCTTGTCAAGCTCGAATCCTTCCTTGTTCTCGCACCTTTCGAGCTCGACGTTGCCTAATGAAAGTCTGCGGCCGACCTCGCGTCGGCCATGCTTTTGAGGGAAGGAATGAAATCTCTCCATGGCGAACGATCGATCATACAAAAATTTTCCAAGTTGTTCTTGTTGGTGAAATCGTAAGGAATTGAGAAATTAAAAGATATGAATGGCTGCGTGAAGATCTTAATTAGGAGGATAGGAGAGGAGGAATACAAGCGAGGGAAAAAAATACAAGGGACGGGAGAGGAAGAGGGGGGATCGAGGAAATTACGGGGGAACATTTGAAATGGTCGTTTTGCTTGCTAAGGTGTTTAAGAAAAAAGTTAACATAAATTATTAAATCAAAATTTCCTTTTAAACTAATTATTGCAAATAATTAATTGATGTATTTTTTTCAAATTATATTAATTGATATTATGTTTTTCAAGAGGAGTCCGATGGACCAAGCTTGAAGAGTCGGATGAATCGAGAATGAGGAATAGCGTAGACTAAGCTTGAGGAGTCATGGATTCGGCTCGAGGAGTCGGGTGGACCGACCCTCTTTGGATTGGATCTATTGACTTGCGTCTGTGTTGGCCTCGGTGGCTCTCTTTGACCGTTGCTTTTGTTTGACTTTTGATCAAGCAATTTGACTATTGATTTCATCCTGCCACATGTAGGTATCCATATCCACCACATGAGCATAGGTTCTTGAGATTGTAAAATTTGTTCTTCTGGAACAATTCCTTGAATGGTAAGTTCTCTTTCATTGTATCTATTATATCTTGAACACGATCAAGAATAGAATATTGACCAAGTTCAATAATATATGTGGGAATATCAATATAAAGTCCTTAATCGTATCTCCCCTCACAAACTTGGCATCCTCGAAGAACCGCGCGTGCATTTCTTGACTCAAAAATAGACTTAATTTTGAGATCATAAAAGTTGTAACCCATTTATGCAATTAAGACAATCGTCTAAATCTATAAAATCTAAGGAGTCTAGAATTTCGTTTAACATAAGTCACACTATTTTCTTTTTGGAGATATGACTAAATCTTTTTTGTCACAATGTAGTCGAATTCTTATAGTTAATTTTCTTTTTACACCTCTGCGCTTAATTGCATGGATTCATTAAATGAAGCAATAATATCAATTAAATAAATATTATTATAGTTAAATAAAGAACCGGTTCCAACCAATTTTGAATATAAAATAAATTAAATTTTTTATTCCCAAATAAACAAGAGTAATCAATTTTGTTCAAAATAGAAATAGAAATCTAATGACATTGATGGCACTAATGAAAAATGGGATTTTGAGAGGTGGGATATGATCGTTTGAATTGAATGAGTCTAATAATCATGGGACGAGGGATTTCGAAAACCTTCAGGGACAGAGTATATATATATATATATATATATATTTGTAATTCCTTTCATCGACCAATCAATCCGAGGGTTTTTTAAATTTTTTGTTAAAATTTTTTTAGCTTGGATAAATTATAATTCTTGACTCCGCCATTGATTATCGACGGATTTTTCATAAAATCAAGAAATGATTTACTAAAATGGATAAGGCTGAAATAAGCATGTTTCTAGTGATCTTGATTTCTATGAGGTATAAGGGCAAAAGTAATATAAGAAAATATATTATGGAGATGTTTCATTTTGTGTCAAAACTTAAGGTACTAAAATTAGAGCCATCTCAAGATTTTCTCATGCATTTGGTTTTGATTTCTCTTCCCACACAATTCATTTAGTTTAAGGTTAGTTTAAAAGAAGAAATGACCTCTAAATGAGATCATTTTATATTGTATACGAGAAGAAGAAAGGTTGGAGCAAGAAAAGACAGAAAGTGCTAATTTGGCTAGTACCTCAAAGGACACTGGAAAAAAAGAAGGTAAAGAGCTTGCAGGCAGTCAGCTAAAAAGAAACAAAAAGAAAATGAAAGAAAGAAAGAAAATAAGGGACCCAATTGTTCTTTTCTTGTACTCCTAGACATCTAAAGAGGGACTATGCCAAAGATCACGTCTGGCGTGCTAAAAAAGGTACAAATCTCGTTGTAGTTTGTGCCAAGGTTAATTTAACTTCAGTGCCAATTCAAACTTGATGGGCTATTAATCATTTGTGTAAATCTTTATCAAGTTGTCTGAGCTGCCAAAAGTTAATGTTAAAAAAATTCATCTATATAGATATATAGACAATGTCAAGTCTATTGAAGTTGATATAGAATGCTTTAGATTATTACTTAGGAGTAGTTATTATTCAGATTTGAAAAGACACTTTTATTGTACCATCATTTAAATGGAATTTGGTTTCTATTTCCATATTTGACAAATTTTGTTATCATTGTTCACTTAGAGATTGCAAATTTAGTTTTTCTTTAAATTTGAATATTATTGGTATCAATTCTTTATCGTCTCTTGATAATCTATATATGTTGATATGGTTGTCTTATCTAATGAAATCTTGCATGTGATAAAAAGGTGAAGCGTTCACCCTAACACCCCCACCAGCTCACTTCAGGACTAGCACATAGGAGATAAATCATGGTGACTAAGGAGGTAAATGAATGTGGGGTGAGTTACACAGGATGCATGGATTTACGCCCTGCCAGCCCTAAGATTCGACTCCTCGACCTTAAGTGGCAAACCTCCACCCACCTACCACCTCAGTACTACAAGTGATTTAAAATACAAATTAACTAATGAGAATTCTATTGGATTTTATCTCGCTCTTTGGTGGACTGACATGTTATTTTGTAACACAAGGATTAATATCATTACGGATCAAAACTCATTAAGTGATCTAATTAATTGTTATTGTGGATTTATGTTATTGGATGTGATTTTACAAGTGTAGAACTTGTTAACCTTTTCCGTTATTATTGATGGGTTGATAACAAAATTGGGTTCATCATAAATAGGGCATGGTCCCCATAGGATTGGGTAATTCAAAATCTCCCTACTACCCATTGGTGAGAAGAGTACGATATCGTCGCCCAAATCCCTACGAAAGATCTACCACCTTTTACTTCTTCCCAGGATCATAGGATTGCAAGGATGACAAAGACGATGACAATTCCGCTGCATTCAAGTTTGTCATCTTAATTTACGCAATTTATTTTCTACTGTAAATTCGATGTTACTAATTCATGTACATGTTTTATTTTGTTGAGTTCATATGATTTTAGAATTCATGTTTAGAAAACAATGCAATAAGTGGTGTTAGAGCCACATGTTGTTTCATCGATTTTATGGCATACAATTAGTGATTTTTACATTTTGGTGAATTTGTACGTGTTTTGTATTAGAATTTATTCTAACACATTAAAACGATGCAATTTCGTCGAGATTTGGTATAAGGGAACCGAGAATTTTAAGTTCTTTGCGATCCCAAATTGATTGATCCATAAAAAAACATGATAATCGATCATCAGTCGACTGATGAATTACACCAATCAATTGATGTACCGAAAATAATGAATAGAATGGTTCGTAGTCAATTGGGGTGTTAAACTAGTGTTACTATTCGATTGTCATAGGTAGCAATCGACTGTTGTGTGTAACCTTAGACACAAAATGACCTGTAATCGATTGGGAAACTTGACTACTTGCATCAATCGACTGTCATACAATACTAATCGACTGTTGTAACCGAAGTTGCATACAGAAGGTCTCGTAATCGACTACTTGATTCGACTACTTCAACAATCGACTAGTGTCACACATCAATCGACTGTTGGTTATAGGGTTGGACACAAAATCAATTGATCGGTTCAACTATAGTCGTCAGTCAACTATTAATTCACAGTAATCAACTGGTGTCCTTGAAGTCGAATATAGAACCGATTTTAATTGATTAGCTAGTTCGATAGCAGTCATCAGTTGATTGTTGATTTACAATAATTAACTGATGGCCTTAAGCTCGTGATCAGAGGGTTTTTTAATTGATTGAGGTGTTCAACTCTTTGTTATCAGTTGATTGTCATTAAGTAACAATTGTCTGTTAAAGCCAAATATGTGCATTTAAGGTTTACTAGTCAATTATTTATGTTCAATTAACGTTTCCTAGGGTTTTCATGAGTCAATCTACCCACGTGTTATTAAATTGAACTAATGTATCAGCCCAAAGGAAGGCATCTTAGGTAGATTTAGTATATTTTGTATCTAGAGATGATGACCGTCATTTTGTCATGATATTTAGGTTTTTATATTCACACTTTTTAATCTTCTCGTGTGTTAATTTCGCATTTATATCATGTTTCACGAGTTGTATCCATTTTTAGCCTTTGATGCAAATTATATCATATTTGCGGGATTGGATGCCAATATTTGAATATATTCTTTGTAGGCATCAAAGGATCATGGACCCGAGTCAGATCGGACCAAATTGAGCTCAAATCTAGGTTTAAATGAAGAGATCAAACTTTGGAGCAATCTAGATCGTTCATCCAAGATCAGGAGCAATCTAAACCATCTGTCAAAGATCTAGTCCATCCAAGACAAGGGGGAGTAGATCACTACCATTAATCAAGATATGAAGCTTTGGATTAAGATCTGAACTGATTTCCACACTTGGATCAAATCTAGAGCAATCTCATTCATTTGATTCAGATATGATGAGATTTAAAAAGAAACAAGAAGCTACAGGATTGGGATCGTGATTTTGATGAAGGGAAGAGGGGCGCACAAAATAGAGGATCGTCAATCCTGTAGCTTCTCATTTTCTTTTAAATCTCATCAGATCTAGATCGGATAGTTGAGATTGCTCCGAATATGATCCAAGGGTGGAAATCAATTTAGATATTAATCCAAGGCTTCAAATCTTGATCAATGGTTGTGATCTACTCCCCCCTGGCTTGGATGAACCAGATTTTGATGTATGACTAAGATTAAAGTTAGGTTTGTTAAGATCTAACGGATCATTGTCAAGTGTGCAGGTGCAAGTTTCTTAACAAGAGGAAAAGTCCTAGCGAATGAAGCTAGGTGATAAAGTCCTGGTTGGGAATTAGGCAGGAGCTAAGTCTTGGTTGCAAACTAAGCAGACAAGTCCAAGTATGTGGAATAAGTTGGAGTTGATTGCTTGGCCAGCTGGAGTTGATTGCTTGACAGACAAGTCCAGGTGTGTGGAATCAACTGGGAGTTGATTGCTTGGCAAACAAGTCCAAGTGGAAGCAACTGAGAGTTGTGGCTTGGCAACCCAAACTAGATGGGTCAAAATCTAGTCAAATAAATATGAGTAACTTTATATTCTATATCCTACTCATTATGTGTAACAACTGCAGGGAAGCAAAGTTTGACTATTTCAGACAACAAAAAGGAGTCAGGGGTGACTGGCTGGTGATAACTCTCGATAGGTGAAGTCGGAGGGTCCAGGCAATTATAGTTGGGTCATAGTGATAGGAGCGTACGGGTGACGGTAGAAGCTTTTAGGCGACTGATGTGTCAGAAATCGCAAGTGTACGATTCTGTCGTCAAGTAATAAAAAAGATCGAATCCATAGGGAATGGTGATCAAGTACTAGTATACTAAATAAATCGAATTGTTTAGATTAACCGTGAGTTTGATTGATTTAAGAACTAAAGGATCAAAGAAAGAAAATAGAAAATCAAGTGAAGGTAGAGTGAGATCTCAGCCTAAGGAAAGAAAGAAGAGAAAGGAAGAGTGATCCAAGAGAGAATTTGTAGAAAAAGCAATTCTAGGACTTTGGTTTCACCTAAATGATTGTAAACTCTGAATCTATATTTGATTTCTTATCCTCAATGGTGATTTATATAAGTAGACTATCCTATATATCTGACGTAAACTTTTGGTACTATACCGGCATTTCAATTTCAATTGTCCTCTACACTCAAAGTGACAGAGCTAAGGGGTTGATTTCCTAAGGAGATCCCTGTCACATGATCCCACAATCCCCGAGATGCCTACTCTTAATATACGGCTACAAATTGGAATCAATCGGTTAAGATCTAAGATAATCTATTACTTCTCATGGCATACCGATCTATTTTTGTAGTCGATTCTCCACATCTCGGGATACTACGGGTTGGAGGATTGGGTTCTCCTTTTAGTCCTAACCCAATTCCTCATGGGATACAAATTTTGTGGGATTAGCATTAAGATTGTGTTAAATCAGTAGATTCAGACCATAATCACACATATCATTGAAAAAGAATAATTCAAACTTTATAGATTAAACTAGTTGAATTTACATATCAATAAGGCTACTTTCTAATCGTAGAATCAAGAGTCTACTCCATAGAATTGGAGTTACAACCACAAAACATCAAGAATAAAAGTTGCAATTAAGACAATTCAAAAAAGAGAGAGAAAAGCTTAGTTTCGATGCGATGGCTTTGTCTCCGGTTGATCTTCGATCCAAACTCAGGGCATTGAGCGTCGAAATCCCCTTGAATCTCCTCTCTATAGTCTTCTTGGAGCCCTTGGATAGCACTCAATAAGAATCCCCTTCTTAGATATGAATTTTGGCTTAAATAAGATATCTCCAAGTGCCCGACACAGGTCGTGCCCGGCGACCCCCCAGTGTCGAGCTTTGTGGCTGATGGCGGACGACGGTATGGGCCATTCCGGATGGAAACCCCCCATGGTGGAGACTGAAGTTCTGTAGGTCTCTAGCATGGCTTGTGTCGGCTGGCATGGTCCCCTAGTGGCAAACACTATGTCCCGTGTTGGCTGGCGCGGCCCGTGCTGGCTGGAACGACCCGTTCTAGCTAGCATGGGCCCCTCATGGTAGCTTCTAGTATTATTAGAGTGGCGGGCATGGCCCGTACCGATTTGCACGGGCCCCTCGTGTTAGCTTATGAGATTATCAGAGTGACGAGCACGGGCCCCCAGGTAGCTTCTGAGATTATCGGAATGACGGGCATGGCCCGTGCCGTGCCGGCTGGCATGCCCCCCC
>JBBUKS010000029.1:9182597-9195420 GCA_038050645.1 Hedychium gardnerianum
TTTGTTTCAGATATGTATTTGATGGTGTGTTGATAGAGTTTGTTTTATATATATTCGATGTTTGTATATGTTTGATTTTGGATATGTGTAATCCAGTAGTAGTTGTAGATATGTATACAGGATTAAGTCGTTAAATGAAAATAAATTTTTGAAAAAAAATTAGAGTTTGCGACAAATTTTGCGACGAAAATGAATTCGTCGCAAAATATCATAATATCACTGTTTCATATAAACTTTGCGACGAAAAAAATAATTCGTCGCAAAATTGTAACGAAAACAAAATTCGTCCCAATTTTGCGACGAAAATAATTTCGTTATAATTTTGCGACGAATTTTGTTTTCGTCTCAATTTTGCGACGAATTTTTTATTTCATCACAAATTTTATATAATGATTAAAAAATTTTCATTACAAAGTTGCGACGAGATTTGGAACGAAAAGTATTTTCATCGCAAATTTTGCGACGAAATTAGGGAAGAAAATTATTTTCGTCCCAAATTTGCGACAATTTAATTATTTTTCGTCGCAAAATTTTGCGACACCTTTTTTGTTAGATTTTTTTTGTTAACCTAAGTATCCAACTCTTCAAACCGACTAGTCCCATAGGTGACCAACTCTATCCTACAAAAGTTTTTCACTTGCCAATAAGGTCAATTCGAAAGCGTAGGTGGCTCCTGACATGGTGCCCCAATATCACGAGTAGTTGTATTACCATAGGCATAAAATGTCAGTGTGAGAATCAAACCCTCATTGCATGAGGAGACACCTTGCCGCTTTTCATCGCACCAAGCCCCGCAAGGCAACTTTATTTTATTTTATTTTCTTGTTAACTCTGCTATCCAATTATTTGAACCGATTAGTCATTGAGATGAGCGGACCGACCCCACGGATGTTTCTGATAGACTACCCGGATAAATTCGGGAAGCATAGGTGGCTCCTAACATGACTCCCCAACATCACGAGTAGTTCGAGCACCGCGGGCATAGAAAATATCCAACGTGGGAATCAAATTCTCGTAGCATGGGAGACACCCTGTCTCTTACAACCGCACTAAGCCCCGGGGGCCAACAACCCAACATAACATTACTTCTTTTTTTATATTTATTTATTTATTAATTTTTTTTACTAGTCATCCAAATCTTACAACCTGATTACTCCTGGGGTATATAATCCAACCTCACATTCCGCCCACCAAATAAATCCAGGAAGCGAGGTGACTCTTGATGTAGCGCCCAGGGTCACTAGTTGTTTAAACATCATGGGTTTTGAATCCTAATTGTTTGGGAAAAGCACATTGTCTACTTACAATCACACCATGCCCTAGGGGCAACATCACATTACTTTACTTTTTCTGACTTGAGAAGGTTGTTCGGTTCGACCCCACTCCATGTACACCTAATAAACTAGGGAAGCACAAGCGATTCAAGACTTGACAACCACATAACATCACATTACTTTATGTGGCAAAAGATAATAACGCTCACCCTAAGCGCCCCTCAATGTCGATCCTATAGCAATTTGAAGGAAGGTAAATCACGGTAATCGAGCAGCCTCTTCATGTGGGAGAGATTGTTTCTCCGAGATTTGATCCCTACTGTCATGTGACAATCTACCAACTGAGTATCAACTCAGTTATGCCCGTGGGCGGTGAGGGCAACATCTCATTACTTTATTTTTATTATTTATTTATTTATTATAAATATCACATTACTAGGTAAATATATATCATTAATATCACATTACTTTAGATGTTATGAATGATAGTAGAATCTTCAATTTGTTTTGTAGATAATCTATAGAGGTAAATAACACTTCTTGGCCATTTTAGAAGGGAAAAAAAATACAGTTAGCTCCAAAATCTTGTCATTTTTTTTCCAAATTTTTTGGAACTTTTAGGTAATTAAAGTACTCTTACAAATTCATAAATTTTACTCACTTCACACTCATAATTATTAAAATGTGTTTGAACGGGATTAATTGATTAAATTAAATATTGTAATTAGTTTACATAATGCTCCACGGGCTGATGCAGATGATTTAGGTAGAGGTGTTGTCATAATTAAATAACGGGTACAGAATATTTCGTTATTTGTCTCATTCCTTTATATATATATTATTATTATGGGATGGAATCCTCTATGATTTATTTATTTAAAAAAAAGTGTATGACCGCTATGAAAAAACTGTCAAAATAATGATTTCACTTGTTGCCACATCCACAGTAATCAATCTACATAATAAATTGAATAAATGGTGTCAAAATTTAAGATGATCAACATAGTATCTCATGCAAATGTGACTCACTTCATGAGAATATTCTCTTTGTCATGTTATTGCATCACTAGATTCCACTAAAATGCTAATAAAATAATCAAGTTAATCAATCAATATCTGATGCACCGAGATCTCCCCAACGAACATTGTATTTTGCGGCAAGATAGTGTGTGCCAACTGATGAAAGCAAAACGTTCAGCTCTAACGTTTTCGTTAATTTATTTTAAAATTAATATAAAAATAAATAAATTATATATAACTATTAACTTAATAATAATTAATATATATAAAAAATAAAAATTTAATTACTAGTTAAAATTTAATCTTTAAATTTTATTATGATAATATTTTATATATTAGTTATCAGTTCACCTCGTAAAAAAGTATATTAATTGATTTACGACTTCCGAGCTGGGGGCAATTTTCTTCTCCTCCAACTCTTTGAGCAGTGGAGTGAACAAGTTCCAAGCAGTTCATCAGACCGGATAAATAATCATCGTTCACCCACAATAGCATCAAAAAATAGCCTCTCATAGCCGAGGCTAGCACAATTAATTTATATAAGGATGTTATTACTAATAGACTTGGGTCCAGTTGGTTGTTTCAAACTTTCTTTACATGTATTGTTGTTATTAGACGAAGTCTCTCGTGTATCATCGTTATCTAAAATAATGATAAATCACGAGAGGTCATCATGAATGAACTGTCAAAGTGACGGTTTTACTATTTTACTGCTAAAGAAGTAGCCTCTCATATAATAACACAAATAGTTAAGGGACGTGGGAAGCTCTAGAACCTAGAGAGGAGGGGCTGATTCACAGCTTGGTGGCTGCCGGCTCACCGGCAAGCCGGCGAACTGCATGGAGGGATTGCATTGACGGAGCTAGGACAACCTCCTTGAAGACGGGCTAATCTCATTGGAGCTACGACTGCATCACAACAACAGAGCTCAGGGGAGAGGTGCGAAAGGGTGCCGCACAGCAGCCCCTGGGAGGTGTGGTGTGGTTGCTGGACTGTCGGGCAGGCGCTGAGCTATAGGAAGGGGCTGCATGGACGGAGCTAAGAGGACTTCCTTGGAGCCTGGACAACCTCATTAACGTTGGGATTGCACTACCCATATTAGGTCTCTATGTGGAAGCTGGGGAGAGACACACCGAGGGACGCACAGTGGAGGCCGTTGGAGCTTTTAGCATACAACCAGGTTTTCTGGTGGATTCTGAGCTTTTCCGGCAATCATTAGAATAGAGGGCAAGGAGGAGGTGAGGCGCTAGAGTGACAAAAATTGAAACGCTCATCCCAACGCTCCCACTAACCCACCTAAAGCCAAGACGGAGGAGGGGCGCTAGAGGACAAGCAAGTTGGTGGGGGTGGAGCAGAGAAGTATAGCACAACACCTTCCACTGCTTAGCATTTCCAATTTTTGAGCTACCAAGGCCTGCTGCCAGCCGCGCATCCTGCACCTTGCTGCCAGGTCAGCTGCCCAGCACCAGACCAGGAGCCAATCCAGGGCAGCTCATGGCTAACATTCCTCTGTTGTTGGGCAGGCACGCCAGGGCACTGCTGATGTGGATGATGACCTATCCGAGCAAGTTGCTGATGGGGCAAAAGAGGGACACAATGGACCAACCCAGATCGAACAAGTGGGCCAGCCACTAGCAGAGGATGCCACCTGTGGTATAGAAGGAGAGCAAGACAATAAGGCTGCAGACAAAGGGAAACAGAACTGCACACCTACTGATGAGGCTGATCACTTGGCCGAACCAAGCTGTCCGCGCCCTAGTCGGCCTGCTGAGGAGGGTTTAGGGGTTGTAGGGCAAAGAGTATCCACAATAAAAGAAGATATTTCTCTCAAATATTTATGATCGTCACATTCACATCATCATTCAAATATCTCACTCTTCAAATATTTATGATCCACCCATTAAATATTATATTCTCAAATATCTCACTTCTCTCTCTTCCATATTTTTTGTTTTTTAAAAAAGAAAAGAAATCACCGGGCAAAACCTTTTACCCGGTGATTTCGAATATCTCTAAAATAACCCCTTCCAAAGGGGGATATTTGGAGAAATATCCTCTCCAAATATCTCCCACTGTGATTGCCCTAAGCCAGCAGAACTCAAAAAGAGTTGACATGGAAGGCCAACTCAGCCTTGCGCCTGGAACACCTGGACAGATTAACCTCCTCAAACCGCAGAACCTGAAAACACCAGGCAACTGGGTGAAGCAAACATTTTGACAATGGATCCTCAATCGATGAAGGGGATAGATGCAGTGAACTCTAGAGCTAACCCAAAATCATGGGCGGGACTCTTTCGAGATAATTAGAAGGCTGGAACGACGATGAAACTACAATAGTTTGAGCGGCAAAGAAGACAACTGAGCATTGATTATGATGACATTTATTTGGTAGAGGAGTCTTTGGGGTTTTGCCTTGTGGGTTGTTTCATGGGATGTAATCCCGGGAAGGATGGAATCACAACGGTTACTAGGTGGTGGAGGACTCAATGCAAATACCACATGTATAGGAGATTCTAGGCGATCTTCCACTTTGATACGGTTGGGGATCTAGATCGAGTGTTGGGGAATGCCCCATATTTTGCATATGGCAGCCCCTTATTCCTCAAAGAGATGCGAGCTACTCTCTATTTGATGAGGATGAAAGGTTTATGTCTGCTTGGGTGCAAATACATGGGTTACCGGCGGACTGTTGGACAGAATGGGTGCTTAGCCTCATTGGCTCGGAGATTGGGCGACCGATATATATGGATAAGTTGACCCATACAAGGGAATGACTCACCTATGCATGACTAATAATCGAGTTGGATATGGATGAGGAATGAATTGACACGATTCTGATCACTCTACCCACCGGCGCGCAAGTAAATTTGGATATCAGGTTTGAGCCCAAGCAAGAGTTTTACGATACATGTCGACACATTGGACACATGAAAGAAAATTGTTGGGGTTGTGAAAAAGGACCCACTGGAGGACTTGGGACAACACACATAGGATGGGCAAAGATCGAGATTGTGGGGGCGACGAGCTAGAGGAGTGTGAATAGCTCGCTTCTTTTAACTTGAACGACAGCGGAAACTTGAAGTGAACTGCACAATGCTAACTCCTTTGATTTACTTGGTATCCACTTCCTTGAGGTGACTAATCTAAGTGTTCACTCTCCTCACTCATAGCTCCACTATGAATGACTCATTCTCGATAATTTTCTGGAAGCGAAGGAGCCTCATACAAGCTCAAGCATAAAAGAACAACAAGAACAAGAAAGCAAAATACAAATGAAAACCTTGCTTGCTTAATCTCTTGTTGCTCGAAAAAGCCTCTTGTTGACTCAAAAATACAACACTTCACCTCAGAATCTCCAAAAACTAGCTTCTTCAAACTTTTCGTGAACCCCCTTTTCTAGGGTTCCTCTCGGGCTAGAAAACATCTCCCAATTGATTGACCTTATCCCCAATCGATTGTCACATCAGCTCGACCGTTTAAAACCTATAGAATGACTCACTTTCTCCTGTCCAATCGATTGGTGAGCCTCTAATCGATTATCCCAATCGATTCAGAGACCTACTGTTCTCTCAAGAACTCTAGCTGAATCGATTGAGATAATGGATTCACAAATCTTCTGTTCACTCGAAAGAAGGCTCCAATCGATTGCCTCAATTGATTGACCACACTAAATCGATTAGGTTAATCGATTCAGAAGTCTATTGTGCCCTTGCGATTTTGGCATTTTCCAATTGATTGGCAGGCACGCCAATCGATTCCCCAATTTCCTTCTTCCTCGGGACAAACCCACAACCTCTCAATCAATTGCCAGCTCATTCCAATCAATTGGCTTAGGCTAATCGATTGGAAGGAGACACCAATCGATTGTGCCAACCCTAAACTCTGAACTTGAGTTTAGGGTTTCTTTGCCCAACCCTCAAGTCATCCATGATCTGTTGAGATTTTTCGTTGCCCAATATCTAGTCAACCTTGACCTATTAGGACTTTCTCACTCATGCCAAGTGTCTAGTCCTCCTTGATCCACTTGGACTTCCCTTTGCCTAACCTCAGTTAGGACTTCCTCTTGTCTAACCTCAGTTAAGACTTTTCTTTATTTAATCTCAGTTAGGACTTTCGATCACCAAGTGTTCGATCCTCCTTGACCCACTTAGACTTTGCCCTTGCCAAACTTCTCGTTGGACTTTCCCTTGTCTAACCTCAGTTAGAACTTTTCTTTGCCTAACCTCGGTTAGGACTTTTACTTGCCTAATCTCAGTTAGGACTTTTCCTTGCTTAACCTCAGTTAGGTCTTCCATTGCCTAGTCCTTCTAGGTGTTTTCTCTTGCCTAAATTCAATTAGGACTTTTTTTTGCCTAACCTCAGTTAAGATTTTCTCTTGCATAACCTCAGTTAGGTCTTCCACTATCTAGTCCCACTAGGTCTTTTCTTTTGCCTAACCTTAGTTAGGACTTTCCTAAATCAAGTATTCGGTCCTCCCTTGACCTACTTGATTTCTCTCTCACATATTGTCAAACATCAAAACTCAAGCTCGAGCAAACTCGAGCTTAGTCAACCTTGACCCGAGGATGATTGCACCAATAATCTTTTTTTTTTATGTTTGACAATATGTTTAAGTTAAGCTAACGATTAGCCCAACTTCCATCTTCATCCCATGCCAAAGTATGAATGAGAGTTTTCTAATTTAAATCCTATATTCTCCCCCTTTGACACACATAAAAAATCTCTCCTTGAGATTCACTCTTCTCCTCCAAACATTCAATGAAAGTCTCATACCTTTCATTATTTTCAATGCTCAACCTTGAGCAAACACCCATCAACCAATGCTCATCCTAGAGCATTCAATCCAAATCATGCCTTTAAGGTGGACCTCTTCCTCAAAGCATGATCTATCTTCAACCATTGCACCAATAATGATTTGAAGTTCCTAAACCTTTAAAAAATCCCAAATTCTAAGCTTTAAAATTAAAGATTTACCTTTGAATCTAAAACTCCCCTTCAAATTCATATTAGTCCCCATTAACCATTCATTTCTCATTTTCATCAAGAAAATCTCCCTTAAATAATTATCCAAGCATTTCATAGGGTTAGAAATGGTTAAATCTCTTAATTGTGACTTAGTCAACTGAAACAAACTTATTTTAGCCGAAATCAGCATCTCCCAATCGATTGATAATTGTCATCAATCAATTGGATTAGCTGAATCGATTGGAATAATTGATTTTGAACCATTCCATCTTGATCAAAATCAGTGTCAATCAATTAGTATCACACACCAATCGATTCTGGCCTATGTTAATCGATTGGCATAAGCTTCCAATCGATTACAGAGCGTATCAATCGATTGACAATAGTGTTCAATAGATTGAAGTTTCTAATTTTCTGATTCAAATTTCAGGCCAAAATTCAAAAACTCATAAATAATTTTATGATTATCGAAAAATCATGAAATATTACGTAGACATTACTTATGTCATATACTATTAAGAAAAAAAAAATTCTATGAAAATACACTCATTTAAGATTGATATAAAATTAGAAACCATTAAGGATTTTAATATTTCACTATAACTTTGTATCTAACTAATCAATGGTGATTCCTATCGACAAATAGACTTCACCATGATTTTCAAAAATAATTTTGAAATGATTTTCAAAAGTGATTTCTAACCATGATATATGGGCTAAATGCACATGACTTGTATATTAACTTTTCCCATGATTGAAATTTACAAAATTATTTGTTTTGATGAAACTAAAACTCAAAAGGATGGACTAATCAATATTTTGAGTTTTGTTTATCCTCCTAACATCTTACTTATATTTAATGTGTCTCAATACACATACAAATCATCTTATAGTTCTTGTGAGATATATAAAATTATTTTTCCTAAACTGAGGGATTATGCATCTCTATCTAGACATTTTAACTTTGATCATCCTACCTAAGATGTTAATTTATGCTTTTGTCCTTAATTTCAAGATATTTGGAATTTAAGATAATGCATAATGATTATGACATACATCAAATGAGTATTTTTCAAAAAAAAAAAAAAATCATCCTATATAATGCATATATAACATGACATTTATCATTATGAATGTATATGATATGATGTCATGGCATGTGATAGAGTACATAATCATGATATTTGCAACTCATAAGAAAATATCTAGATGTTCTTCCAAGTTTCAATAACTAAATACTATGCCAAATATCCAATTTGACATAGATCATCATATTTTCCTATTTCCCATGAATGTGCCAAGAACCCAAGTTTGACACTCTTGACTTCTATCCTATTTATGTTAATTTGATTAATCTCAATACCTTAAATTTCATTTGGCACACTTTACTTTTCAAGAGTAAAAGTCAACTTCTTATTTTCAAAGTGTCACAACACCTTGAAAATATCCTAAAATGTCAACTTCACTATGGTTGGGTTAACTACCCTTCCAATTAGGGTTGACATACCCTATACCTATCTAGGGTGTAGAGAACACACTCTTAGAAAGTTAATACCTATTGGTACTCCTTGAATGTATTAGATACTCACCAGGGATAACTTCCCTAGATACTTTCTTGATAACTTTCTTAGGCTTCTTAGAAGCTTTAGTCATACTAGTCTCCTTAAGGTCAGCTTAAGGGATAACTTCCCTTGTAGCCTTGACTCCTAGACTTAGGGTTAGTTCCATAGCTATATGGAATTCTATGGTATGAGGTCATGCTTTCCTTGGACTTAAGTTTGTATCCCAAACCTTTCTTGTCCTTAGATGACTCTTGCTTTCTTAAACCTAGGTTTTGCTTCTTGGATCCTTTGACACTATTTGTCATTTTCACTAGAGTCTTCTCTAATTTATCAAGTCTTGACCACAAAACTTAATTTTTCTATTTTTTGGTCATTAATCCTTGATTTTTCATGATTGTTTTGGATTTTCTTCTTCCTAGACACTTGTTTATTCTTTTTAGGATTTTTGTCTAAATTGTTCATATCCTTCGGTTGAGTTGTTTTAGCATGAAATGACTTATAATTTTCCTTAAGATTTTCATGCTTTCTATTTTCATGATAAATAACACTAAAATGATAACATTTATTTCTAGCATGCTTCCCTTGTTCTTGCTCGAGGACCTCCTTTTTGGACATTGATTTTGATAATGCCTCTATTGATTACACAAGAAGCACACAATATGCTCATTGCCTTTTCTTATCAAGGTGTCCCTCTTGGCTTCTCCTTTACCTTGGGTGCCACTTGGGTCTTTTTCTTGACCAATTTTGGACACTTGCTCTTATAATGTCCACTTTCCCTACACTTAAAGCATATAATTTGATTTTTATTTTTAAAAATTGAAATGGTTATACCTTTGCTTGTAGACGAGACATATTTTTCTTCATTTAACCCGGATGTAGAGACCTCTTCTCGATCCGATATCAATGACACCTCCCCCTCAATCCTTTAGGTGAATACTTTTTAAATTTCCTCTTTGGATGTTAATCACCTCTCAACCTCTGAATACTCATGTTCTTATTTCAAAGAGTCTCCCTCTTTGAACTTGTCTTCACTTGGCATTGAGGAGGGATGCTCATGGAGCTTTTCCAACTTGCTCCATAAATCACTTGCATCCTTGTAATCCTCTATCTTGCACAAAATATTGTTAGGAAAAATATTAACTAACAATTTAGTTATATTTTCATTTGTCTTAAATTTTTGAATTTGTTCCTCATCCCATTTGCTCTTTCAGAGAGGTTTTTCCTTTGGATCTCTTGGAGCTTCAAATTCCTCCATTAGAACAAACCATTACTCTATGTACATCATCAAGAAATTCTCCATTCTTGATTTTCAAAGATCGAAGCCTCTGAATCTGAAAGGAGATGGTGCTCATATATCATATCCAAATCCATCCCGAAATTCCATTTTGAAGTCGAGCTCCCTTTGTTAATAAGACTTTGACTTGTTGGAAATTTAGGGCTTCAAAATTCTTCTTCTTCCTCTAGCCCTAGCTTCTTCTGACGGTTAGTCCAATGAAGAGAGGCCTCACTCTGATACCACTTGTTAGGACCGATATAAGTTAGAGGGGGGGGGTTGAATAGCTCTCTTCTTTAAACTTGAACGACAGCAAAAACTTGAAGAAAACTCCACAATGCTAACTCCTTCGATTTACTTGGTATCCACCTTCTTGAGGTGACTAATCTAAGGGTCCACTCTCCTCACTCACAGCTCCACTATGAATGACTCATTCTCGAAAACTTTTCGGAGGTAGAGAAGCTTCGTACAAGCTTAAGCACACAAGAACAATAAGAACAAGAAAGCAAATACAAATACAAATGAAAACCTTGCTTGCTTGATCTCTTGTTGCTCGAAAAAGCCTCTTGTCTACTTGGAAATGCAGTAGCACTTTGCCTTAAAATCTCCAAGAACTGGCTTCTTCAACTCTTTGCAAACCCCTTTTCTAGAGTTTCTCTTGGGCTGGAAAATGTCTCTCAATCGATTGTCCTTACCCCCAATCGATTGTCACGTCAGCTCAACTATTCAAAACCTATAGAATGACTCTTTTTCTCATGTCCAATCGATTGGTGAGTCATACCAATCGATTGGATAGCCTCTAATCGATTGCCCCAATCGATTTAGAGACCTATTGTTCTCTCGAGAACGCAATCGACTACCCCAATTGATTCACAAACCTTCTATTCACTCGAGAAAAGGCTCCTAATCGATTGCCTTAATCGCCATGTTGAATCGATTAGGCTAATCGATTCAGAAGCCTATTATGCCCTCATAATTTTGGCATCTTCCAATAGATTGGCAGAGATGCCAATCGATTCCTTAGTTTCCTTCTTCCTCGTGATAAACCCACAACCTCTCAATCGATTGGCAGCTCATTCCAATTGATTGACTTAGGCCAATCGATTGGAAGGATACATCAATCGCCAATCGATTTTTCCAACCCTTAACTTTGAACCTGAGTTTAGGGTTCCTTTGCCCAACTCTCAAGTCATCCATGATCTGTTGAGACTTTTCGTTGCCCAATATTTGGTCAATCTTGACCTATTAGGACATTCTCAATCATGCCAAGTGTTTAGTCCTCCTTGACTCACTTGGACTTCTCTGTGCCTAATCTCAGTTATGACTTCCTCTTGTCTAATCTTAGTTAGGACTTTCCTTTTTTTTAACCTCAGTTAGGACTTTCGATCACCAAATATCTGGTCCTCCCTAACCCACTTGGACTTTGCCCTTGCTAACCTTCCCGTTGGACTTTCCCTTGCCTAATCTCAGTTAGGACTTTTCTTTGCCTAACCTTAGCTAGGACTTTCACTTACCTAACCTCAATTAGAAATTTTCCTTGCCTAACCTAAGTTAGGTCTTCCACTGCCTAATCTCACTAGGTCTTTTCTCTTGCCTAATCTCAGTTAATACTTTTTCTTGCCTAACCTTAGTTAGGACTTTCCCTTGCCTAACCTCAGTTAGGTCTTCTACTACCTAGTCCCACTAGGTATTTTTTATTATTTAACCTTAGTTAGAATTTTCACTTGCCTAATCTCCAGTTAGGACTTTCCCAAATCAAATATCTGGTCCTCACTTGATTTACTTGATTTCTCTCACATATTGTCAAACATCAAAATTCAAGCTTGAGCCAACCTGAGTTTAGTCAACTTGGTCAATCTTGAACCGAGGACGATTGCACCAACACTACAACTTGGGCTAGGTGTAACGTAGTTAGCCTAGTGGGGAATGACACATATACCATGTCCTGAATCAAATGAGTATAAGATGAGTGAAAGGAACATAAACACTAATAATTGTAGCTGTTGAAGGTTTCAGAATATATTCTGAAGTCAACTATGATTTTTTCGTCAATTGAGAGTCATGATGTAATACTAGGTGTCACTCATGATCTATTCATAATTAATAGTTAATTATGAATATCCAATATAATTGAGAACCTATTGGGTCACATGTACTACGAGTATATCTTAAAGACATAAAACAAGTTAAGAATAAGATTCTCAAATAGAGAGAGATTAAGTCTGGTTGGACCAAGTAAAGGGCAAATATGAAAAGTATTTTGAAGGCGAGTTGGGCCATGCCTTTTGCGACATGGGTTTAGGGGTCATGTCTCTTGTAGGCGGGTCGGGCTAACTTATGGGGTAAGGGCTTGGCTTGCTCCTCAAGTCTAATGAAGAAGTATAAAAGACCTCTCCATGGGAGAAAAATATTTGTAGGACCGAAGAAATTTAGATATCTCCACAATAGTATGATATTGTCCACTTTGGGCCTAGGCTCTTATGGTTTTGCTCTTGGGCTCTACCCAAAAGGCCTCATACCAATCGAGATGTCTTTCCCTTATAAGCCCATGATCTTTCTCATGTGTTTTCAACGTGGAACTTTGTTTGCAACCTTGCAACCCCAACAATCCCCCCCTCAAACGAAGGACCACATGACCCCCCTTGTCTGATTCTTGACCCACCAGGACTTCATGCCCCTTGGTCCACCCGACCTACTAGGACTTCCTTGCCTAGCCACAACTAGGACTT
>JBBUKS010000029.1:9234510-9244783 GCA_038050645.1 Hedychium gardnerianum
TATAAAAATCATTTCATTTAACGGAATGTTTTGTAATACTTCATCTAGATCGTCCCAAAACCTTAATTTGGTAGCTTAGCCAAAGCTCCACAATATATTGTGAAGCTCCACAATATATTTAGCATAATTAGTTATGTAATTTAATTTGTCATAGTTCTCAAAAGAGAACAGAAAAATAGGGATGAGAACATTTTTCTGATCAGAAATGAAATAAAATGTAATTTAATTTGTCGTAGTTCTGATCAGACCAACAAATCTACAGCTAGATAATTACTGAACTTATGCAAAAACACTTATTTCCTTCCCACCAAGAACAATTCAACTTAGAAATGAGCCAAATTTCTAGTTAGAATCACAATTGAACTTATAACTTTGATCCTATGAGGCTTCATCTTATAATTACAGTCGGTAACATTGTTAACATCTAGAAGCATTTCTCAAAGGAATCAACACATCTTAGAGAGAACTAGATTTCAATTCCCCAAGGTTCAGGTTTTGATCCACCACTACACCTGGATAGAAGTGATCACAAAGAGATATAATTGAATTAGATTCAATGACAGCCAGAACCAATATCAACTCAGGGGATCAAGTTGAACCATTTTATCTATATCTATATCTCTATATATAGATATTTGAAATATTGAAAGACTAATAACCACCATGAAATGTGATTTCAAGGAAAAAGTAGCATCAACTTGATTTAAAGATATGAATCCATGAGATAAGGCCACACATGAAGGGTATCAAGAAAAAGTCATCCAGCCACATATCGCAACCCAAATAAGCAGCTGCTGACCTTATTGGGCAAACCCCAAATAAATAAGTCTACCCACAGTCACATTATTGACAATGAAATAGTCAAAAACATTACTCACCATTTAGCTAAGTTTCGAAAAGAGCCATTTTGTTAAACAATTTTTTTTCTAGTATTCCTAATATAGGTTCTCAATGTCAATCCACCTTTCTTATTAAAACTAATCCTAACCAACACACCTAAACTAACAAGGGCAATTGCAACATTTGTAGTAACCTGTGTAAGAAACCTTATGATGTGAGTATTTAACTAATTGTCAGCTTGTGACCAAAGGGAGAAAAATAAATAGGGTTGTTGAAGTGTAGATAGGGGCTCATCCTAGCTTGCAACATAAGCAAAAGACTATTTGCAAGAATTTGAGCATATAGATGACTAGTGCAACTGATATAATTCTATAATAGAAATCTCCCACCATTTTTACTTCTAGCATAAGAATAAGAGAGACTCAAGTCAATTTCCATTAACAAATCCAAAAAAGAAATGAGGCATATAACTAAAGAGGAGCAAGGGCTTTTAAAGAGGATTTCAGAAAATAAATAAATAAATAGTGTATTTATATTATATGTATATATTTTAGCCTATATAGTTTATGCTAGTTGCACACAAAGTAAGATTGTGAATCCTAGGTCTAACATAAAATTGTGGGTTCCCCTAAACTGGCATAACCCAATAATCATGATACACAAGTCTCAAATTCAAAGAATAAAATAAATTCTTGATAATTAACTTTAATAGCCATATATATATATATATATATCAACATTCTTCAACCCTTTATATGTATATTTTCCAACCACATCTTATAATTGTATTCCAAATCCCTTATCAAATTCAAAACTCAACTAAAAACTAAATCCAAATATTTATTAAGTTGTTTTCTTTCCAATAATTTTTCTTTAAACCAATAGATCAATTAGTCACAAATCTCAAATAATCTTACATAATATTTTCAGAATTTTAATAACAATTTGAAATCCTATTAGGTCATATGATCCTTTCATGTTTTTTAATCATCTTCTAAATTGATAATAACTTGAGTTAACGATTCACTTAATTCACAACCTAAATCCAGAATATAATCAATGGTCATCCCCTCGTGTAACACTTAAAAATGTGACCACTTTCATTAATGTTTTAAAATGTAACTTCAATTACCTTAGGAAATATAAGAAAACCAAATTGATGGTGACCCTTTTTTTCACATGAGATCAGTTGTAGGTCAACCTATATTTTTTGGTCAACATTTAAGATTAAAATATTATACTCCATGGGTTCACAAATCTCTAATAAACACCTCATGCATCATTTTAATATTTGGTATATTGTGAATTTAGTATTGCTTGATTTACTGAGAAATATAACTATCAATACTAGGATGAAAATTTTGCTTAGTAATAATTATTATAAAATATCAAATGTATGGTGAATTTCCATATTATACTCATTTGTTCAAATTTCCTCACCACATATACGTTAGACACATTTGTATCTTTCATATCTAATTCATTTAATCATATTGTGAACGTGTGAACTTATTTAAACTTGAGTTCAGGAGAAGTTTAAACGATTGTCTTCATATATTGATTTTTTAATAGGTTTTGCAAAATCATTCTCATGATTATCGCCTTCACATCACATGGTTTCAATAAGGCTGTCATGTAAATACAAATGTTTCCTTGTTGGAAATGACGACCAAAACAGAATATAGAGAATCTTAAAGTTGAAGTATAAAAAGAGAAACAAAAGCACATCTATTTTTCTCTCATTGGAAGCCACATTTGAAGAAATAAAAATAAAAAAAAAACCTGTTAGACAAAGTTACCTAAGTAGTTGTTCCCCATGCTTGGAAAAAATGACTCAAGAAGAAAAATTGACAATTCGCGAGTAGTCAAATTCTCCTCAATGTAGGAGAATAATGCAGATGAGGAAACAAGTAAATCACAAAAGGAAATAATTTTGAAGAAAATAAATTGAAAAAATATTTAGATTGACACATCCATAATAAAAGGAAAAAAATAACAAATATTCAAGATTGTCACACATACGCAATAAATTGTTGATTTGATTTTTTATCATTCATAATAAATAGTTATAATTATAATCCCTATTAAGATTAGCCTATTGTCTTTATTTAGAATATTTATTTTTGTATTTGTTATCCAGTTTTATGAAAGAAGTTCATAGTCCTATAATTAATTATCTTTGAATTAATACAATTTCAAGTTCGAGTTCTATGTGAGAGTTTTTCCATTATCTTCTTCACTTTATCATCTTTGTTCTAAGTTCGTAGGTAGATCAACAATTTAATTTTGATGTTGCATCATGAACTCTTAAGTGTTCCAAGGTCCTTCACTACCAAGAAGATTTCATCTTCAGAAAAGGGAGTAGTTAAGAATTCTAAAGACCTTGTGTTGGTGCAATCTTCCTCGAGTTAAGGTTGACCAGGTTGACCAAGCTCGGGTTGACTCGAATTTAAGTTTTGATGTTTGATCAATATGTTATTAAGAAGTCAAGTAGGTCACTAGATATTTGACGATGTCAGAAGTCCAACGGGAAGTTGGCAAAGGAAAGTCCAAGTGGGTCAGGAAGGACCACTTGGTGATCGGAAGTTCTAACTGGAGGTTAGGCAAGGAAAAGTCCTAACTTGAGGTTAGGCAGGTGAGAAGTCTACCGAATAACTAGCCTTGACCGAAAGTTAGGCAAAGGAAAGTCCTAATGGGAGGTTAGCAGAGAGAAGTCCAAGTGGGTCAAGGAGGACCATACACTTGGTATGAGTGAGGAAGTCAAGGGCGACCAAATGTTAGGCAACGATGAAGTCCTGGCAGGTCAAGGTTGACTAGATGTTAGGAAAGTCCCAATAGGTCAAGGTTGATAAGATATTGAGCAACGGAAAGTCCCAATAGGTCACGAATGACTAGATGCTAGCCAGAGGAAGTTCTGGTAGGTTGAGGTCAACCAATTACCATGCATGATCTGAATTCAGGCTTGAAAATGCTAAGTTTAAGATTACACAGGAAGTGTCAATCGATGGGTAAATCCTAAACCTGGAATTCGGGTTTTAGGTTTGGGCAATCGAATATTGCAATGGATTGGCCGATATACATAAGCTTTCTCGCGAAAAGAAGGTTGTGCAATCAATCGATTGACCAACGTTCGCAAGGGAACAAAACCTTGGAGAATTGATTGGGGCAATCGATTTAGCTTAGGCTAATCAATTAGGGCAACGATTGACTATGTTTTCCCGAGCGAAGATTGCCTTGGAATCGATTGGGGCAATCGATTGACTATGTTTTCCCGAGCGAAGAAAGCCTTGGAATCGATTGGGACAATCAATTGGCTATGTTTTCTCGAGCGAAGAATGCCTTGGAATCGATTGGGACAATGGATTGGGGGCTAAGCCAATCAATTGTGTCACAATCGATTGGGCAGTTTTCTCGAGCGAACAGAAGGGTTCGGAATCGATTGAGTCAATCGATTGGGCTATGAACAGAAAGCTTTTGAATTGATTGGCTCAATCGAAACTGGTAATCGATTGATATGACTCACCAATTGATTAGTCGGGCGAAAAAAGAGCCGTTCTGTATTTGAACGGTCGGATATGATGTGACAATCGATTGGGGGTAAGGCCAATCGATTGGGAGATATTTTTAAGCCTGAAAGCAACCCTACAAAAGGGAGTTCGTGGAGAGTTTGAAGTCGTCGATTCTTGAGGGTTTGGAGATAAAGTACTGTTGTATTTTCTACCACCAAGAGACAATCTAAAGCAAGAAAAGAGCAAGCAAAACAATGTTTTGATTGTATTTGCCTTTGTATTCTTCTTTTCTTATTGTGTTCTTGTAAGAACAAGCTTGTACGAGGCTTTTCCGCCTCCGGAAAGTTTACGAGAAGAAGAGAGTTCTTAGTGGATGTGAGAGCTCGGAGTGGACCCTTGGATTAGTCACCTCAAGGAGGTGAATAACAAGTAAATCGAAGGTGTTAGCGTCTTGGTAGTACTTTGCTTTAAGTTTCCGCTGTAAGTCAAAATCGAAGAAGCGAAGCGAGCTATTCACCCCCTCTAGCTCATAAGTGTCCTAACAAGTGGTATCAGAGCGAGACCGCTCTTCATCAGATTAACCTCCGTCGGAGAACGAGCTAGAGGCAGAAGATAAAGTCTCATATTTTGAAGGTGTCTAATGGAGTTCAGAGATGGATGTGGATATGACATCTGAGCACCTCCGCCTTTCGGATTGGGAGGATTCGACGAAAGCTAGGGTTGAAAATTTAGAGCAATGGTTTGCTTTAATGGAGAGATTTGAAGCCCCAATTGATGATCAAGGAAAACTCCTTAAGAAAAAGAAATTGATCGGGGCTCCAAAAATCTGAGATGAATGACAAGGTAACCAAAATTTTGATTAATTTGATTCCTAATGATATTTTGTGTAAATTAGGGGATTACAAGAGTGTAAACGAATTATGAAGCAAATTGGTCAAGCTTCATGACCATCCCTTCTTAATGCCAAGTAGACAAATTCAAAGAGGGACTCTTTGGATTAGGAGGTTAAGAGATGCTCAACATTCGAGGATCAAATTGAGGAAGCATCCACCTCAATGATTGAGGGGGAGAGGCCATTGATACCGGAACGAGAGGAATCTAATACATCCGGAACCAATGAAGAAGAATCATGCTCCACCTCTACAAGTCAAGGAAGCACAAATCATGAAGGTATATTAATTGCATGTATTAAAAATGAAACTCATATCATATGCTTTGAGTCTAGGGAGAAGGGACATTATAAGAGCAAACGTCCCAAAATAAAGAAGAAGAAGACTCAATTGATACCCAAGGTGAAGGAGAAGCCAAAGGATGTTGGAACCTTGATAAGAAAGGGCAAAGAACACATTATGTGCTTCTTGTACCTTCAAAAGGGACATTATTAAAATCAATGTCCAAAGAGGAGTCTCAACAAGGGAGGAAGCTCAAATCAAAGGGGAATTTCTAAAAGCAAAACTAATGGTATTTCTTCACATGTGATAAAATGCATGCTAGATAGGAAGATAGAAAATGATCTAGGCAAGAACATATTTTAGATATATGCATAGAAATGACAAACCTAAGGTATCATTTTATAATGCAATTGCCTTATATCATGATAAACATGTTAGAAATAGATTTTATCATCTTGGGCAATTACTAAGAAAATAGAAATTTTCATGACCATAATGAAAAATTTAGGGTATTTAATGGTAGACCTATAAAGTCTAAGGATGTTAGAAATATGCCTAGAAAAAGGAAAACCCAAAGCAATCATTAAAAATCAAGGATAAATGTTTTAGAGGTTGAAAATCAAGTTTTGGGGTCAAGACTTGATAAATTGAAAAAAAAACCCTATAAAAAATGACAAATAATGTCAAAGGGTGAAAGCAAAATCTATGTTTAGGAAGACAAAAGTCCAAGGAGAGCATGACTTTTATCATAGAGTTCCATATAGCTATGAAACTAATTCTAAGAAGTCTAGAAGAGTCATTAACAAGGCTACAAGGGAGGTTATCCCTAGGGTTAATTTTGAGGAGACTAGCATGACTAAGACTTCTAAAAAGCTTAGGAAAGTTATTAAGAAGGTATCTAGAGAAGTTATCCCTAGTGAGTACCTATTACAACCAAGGAGCACCAATAAGTTTTGGTTTCCTAAGAGTGTTTTCTCCACAACCTAGATAAGTATAGGGTATGCCAATCTTAATTGGAAATGTAGTTAACCCAATCATGGTGAAGTTGACATTTTAAAGCAAAATGAGAAGTTGATTTTTACTCTTGAAGAATAAAGTGTGCCAATAAAATTTGAAGTATTGAGATTAATCAAATTGACACAAATAGGATAGAAGTCAAGAGTGTATCAAGTTGGGATTTTGACACATTCTAGGGAGTTAGAGCCGCCTATGTCAAATTAAGGTTTAGGCAAAATGACAAATTGAAACTAAAATTGAAAATTTAGGTATTTTCTTTGTGCCATAATTGCCATACTTATGTCTATCCTATCACATGTCATGTCATCATATCATATAAATATTTTATCATGAGAAATGATACATGTCATACATACATCATTTAAGTCGAGATGTGATAGATTTTTTTTGAAAGTATGCATTTGATGTATGTCATACTTATTTATATGTTTAAATTTTTATTCCTTGTAATTAAGGACAATGACATTGGTTGACATCCTAGGTAGGATAATCAAAATCAAAATGTCTAGTTAGAAATGCATGATCCTCTTGTTTAGGGAAAACTAATTTATACATCAACTTTAGAGTTGACTTGTATGTATATTGAGACACATTAGATACAAGTGAGATGTTAGGAGGAGTCCCCACGGGATGAGCTGTTGGCTAGTGCATGAGGTATTGCCACAATGTGGTCTAGGGGTCAAATCCTGGCTAGTAGCCAGGTTCCTGCCCCCCTTATGCACTAGTCACTGTTCGGGTTGGCTAGACTAGCCCCCGTGATTTACCTCATCCGTGTTGGTCCTGGGACGGACTGGCGGGGGTGCTGGGGGCGAGCGTTTCACCTTTTGCCACAATGCATGTTCGGGCTAGTAGCTACTTAGTTGAACACGATGGACTGACGGTTAGTATATGAAATGTTGTCATCATGAGGTCTGAAAGTCAAATCCTGACTAATGCTAGGTTCCTGCCCTCTCCCATGCACTGGTCACTGTTCGGGCTAGCTAGACTAGTCTCCGTGATTTATCTCCTCCGTATTAATCTTGGGACGGACTGGAGGGGGCGCTGGGAGCGAGCGTTTCGCCTTTTTGCCACCGTGCACATGTAATAGCCCTCCTAGACTTTACTTGTATTCATTTTCACTATAAGAAAAAAGCTAAATGACAATGTTTTTTATACGTTGTCTGTATAACTAAAAAAACATTGTTAAAAGTATTGTTTTTAAAAGATCGCTCAAAGACAATACTTAAAAAGTGTTGTCGTATTTTGCAACGACAACGCTTAAAAAGCGTTGTCGTATTTTACAACGACAACGCTTTTGCAACGCATAAAAAATATTATCTTTTTTAATAAAGACAATATTTTTAATGGATAAAAAAATATTGTCTTTTTTAAAATACAAATTATCATCTATTATATTTATACTCAAAAATTATCAAATAAAAATTTCATAAAATATTGCTTGCTCTAAAATTTATCATGGAGCCAAAAGAAAAATGCACCATATAATCTGATAAAATGTCACTTTATTTGTAACATGGAAATAAAATTCATGTACATCATAACTTTCCAATTTGACAGTAAATGGAACAAGAAAACAAAATAAATAAATAAAAACACTAATGTATAATGAACTTGTAAATTTGAAAACTAGCATTACTATTAACAATGTCAGAAAAATGTTGCTCTATCTCATGCCAAGGATTGATTACATTCCCTAACACTCCAGTTGAGTTAAGCATGCCGGAAAAGAATAACTGACAGAGAAAAAGAATTGACCATTCTTGAAGAATGAATGGCAATATACATGCCATAGGGGAAAGGATAATGAGAAGAACATCAAAACAACACAGTTTCCAAAAATTTGATTGTGGCAATATTCTGAATCTCTTGCCGCGAAAACAACACAGTTTCCAAAAATTTGATTATTAACTTGTGTTCCAAATAAATAAGGATTCCTTGGCTCGCCAAAAATAAAATTCCTTGGTTCACCAAAAACTACACTATGCCTGGATAGTTGACACACCCTGTAGTTTGCTCATTTTTGATGATGTGGAACTATTGGCAATTTGTTTGTTATGAATAGACTAAATAGGTGACTTGACTGTCATATCGAAAATTGATTTGAGAAACTCATATGATGCAAAGAAGATGGCTCCCTGAGACATATAGATAGCCAATCTTGGAGTCAAATCCCTGAAGATGGTGAGAAGGAAAGCCTGATTAGATGCCAAAAGAAAAGGACCAAGCATACTCAAGTAATTTATAGGAGCTATGGATTGAAAATCAAAACGTCTCAATACAAAGGTATAGTGATAACATTTACAATTGCCAGGACTAGGCAAATGTGTAACCAAACTACCACAGTCATAGCAATATAGTATACTTGTGAAGTCCTTGCAAACCTTCTTGCCTTGTAATCTCTTGCAATGCATGGAAAACTCCATTGTATTTCCCCTGAGTACCAGGAACCTGGTTAAAATGAGAAATTACATTATATGGGCAAAATCGTAATAGAAGTTTGTCCATGCTCAATATATATGTATTTAGACCATCCATTAAAAAAATATGGACAATTAAAAACTCACTTGTCTCTGCAATTTAGTCTTGATCACATCAAAGGGTGTTGTAAAAAGGGCTGCAGTACATCCCGTAATACCACCACATAATAGCTATAAACATTAAAGATCTGTTAGTTGAATTAGCTAGAATTACTCTATAAATGCAATAAAGTGGAATACATACGCGAGAATGCATTAAAAATAGCACTTAGACTGCCATGGTTGAGCAGAACACATGGAGCATCTACAAATGAATAGGAATGAATCTATAAAAATAGCATTCGAAGTGACATGGTTGAGCACAACAAATGATAAAAAATAGATGGCACCAGAATTGGGTTCTTGTGATGAAATTTCAGATTAGTACTGTATGCAGGTTATACATCTTGCTTAACTACTATATGTTCCCTTGTAGTTAGCTAACCCAAGTGGACAGCCAGCACAGTCCAAGTAAAACCCACATAATAGTCCACCTGATTAGAACTAGACTCCAAAAACCACCATTACTGAAAAAAGAAATCTTTGAAACACTCTAGGTAGGCACAGTATGTGTCCCCAATGTAAAACCATTTTTATGTATTAACCTTATTTAGATAAGTTTTTAGCCAAAGGCACTTAAATTGTTTATTGATTTGTCAAACAAAGATGTGCTGAGAGCCATGGCGCACATTTTCTTAAAAAGTAGATGAGAATCTAATCGTAAAGAGAAACAGAGCAATACTATTGCAAAGGCAAATTGATACTACGAACCAAACAAAGATACAATAGCAATTATCATAAAAATAAAGGTTGGAATGGGAGTTTGGGTACCTGAGTGGCTGACGTCGATCAAGACCCAACTTTTGCGGAGGACATCCTACGAAGTGCCTCAACGGTAATGATCAGTGGATCATTAATCCCAATCACAGATAAACAAAGTGACCATAGTGCATCAGCCACTACAAATAGAATTGACTCCACATTTATGTTAGTATTAGCCCTAAGAGCCAATTATGAGATGATTGACAAGGGAACTTTTGTATTATATTTCATTAATAAAAGAAAAAGTTTATGGTTATTATATTTACTTCAGATCAATTCCAAATGAATAAGTATAATAATGTCATAGGGTAGTAGGTTCTAGTCTACAGCATATCAATTAGTTGAATTGATAGTGGGAGGCTGTAGATATATATAAAACACTACTCTTAACTATTCC
>JBBUKS010000029.1:9280164-9316617 GCA_038050645.1 Hedychium gardnerianum
AAAGGGGGCAGGAACCTGGCTACTAGCCAGGATTTGACCCCTAGACCTCATTGTGGCAACACCTCATGCACTAGCCAGGTCATCCCGTGGGGACACTCACAGACCGGATCATACTCCATAAGTAATAAAGCTATATGGATAAAATTCTTAATCTATAAAAGGGAATTGGAGTCAGATCCAAACAAGATGAGCGTTGTTTAGACGTCAGTCCAATTACTAGAACATGAAAGGTCAAGAATTGAAATTAGAAAATTCGAAAAATGCTGTTAAAAAGAGAAAACCAACACCGGCGGTGAAAGATCATGACCGGCATCAACGATGAATGCAACATTAGGAGCCGCCGCGCAGATTGATCGAGCTACCTTCCGTCTCCGGTGGATCTAAAATTCAATCGAACTAAAGTTAACAACGAATTTACCGAATCCGGTAATAGGAGAAAGAGATTTGGGGGTGAAGGAAAACGATCCGAGTGGGCGATCGATGAAAACGTACGTGGGGAGAGTCCGAAGTCTGGCCTTCTGAGGCGGGAGGCGGATCCAGCGTAGCCGGAGCTGTGGAAGGCGGCCGCGGAGAGCGCGTCGTTGACGCGAATGGAGCCTACGACTAGCCCTCATCATGCTCGATGAGGCACTCAGTTCACCGGCGTCCTCCTCGGTCAGGCCCCATCGCAGATCGGCTTCACGGCGATGGCGACGGGCGATCGGTGAGCTCGCCATCTCTCGCAGTGAGCTAGAAGAAGCAGAGAGCGAGGAGAATGATTAGGAGGCGAGGCGAGGCGAGGAGGTGGGTTTTTATAGTATCGATGGAAGCCTACCGTGAAGGAATGAACGGACAGCTACGATCGGTCCGCGCTCTTCTGATCTAATCACGTCCGTTGACGCGAGTGGAGCCCACGACGAGCATTCAAATTTGTTGTTATTCATATAATCATAATACAAATGAAAATGAGTATTTATTTTAAACCCTAAGGGCATGTATGATTCAGAATTATCATAAATAATTTTGATAGATAATCGTATTTGATTCGAGATTTTTTTTTGTAGATTTTAAATTTGTTCTCGATTCTAAAATATCAGCAAACGTCATCATCTAGGTATCTAACTTGGAATCGAAAAATCTCTAAGTTTTTCTCGATTCCAGATGTTTAGCAATTTTTTTAAAAAAAAATTATTCTCGGAACGATCAAGCATGATTGGAGTCATCAAGCACGAGTGGTACAGTGTCCGATCGATAATGGGGCAATGCCAGAGGTGGCAGCAGGCGACAACAGTAGGCACCTCGTTCTTCACACGCGCAGGTTATCGTCGAATCTTCGTGCGCATGCAACAATGGCGTGAAGAGGCGTGGCGGCCGGAGACAACAAGCGGCGGTAGCGGCTACGATTACAATGGGTTGTGGCAGGGGCGGGTGTGACAGATAGGAGCAAACGATGATAATTTTTTATATTTTTTAACTTTAATATTTTAATAAATTAAATCAATCAACTCTTGATTATAATTAATATAAAGTAAATAGACTTAATAAGCCCAATAAAATTATCTAAAAAAATTCTAAAATAATAAAAAACTTAAACTATTATCCAATTTTATTTATTTATATATATCACTATTAATAATAATATTATCATTATTAAATAAGGATAATATGATAAAATATTATATTAGATTATATACTAAACCTCTAAACAAATAAAATTTTATTACGTTATTTAAATTAAATAATATCTCATTTTTCATAATCAAAATTATATAGGATAATCTTAAACTAAATGTATCCTAAATAAATTATTTTTATTTAAATCATGTTTTTAAGCAACCTTAAATTTACTATATTGACATTCTAATTCACTTTTTTTTTTGTTCTTGTATTCTTATTATTTTACTATATTAATGATTTATTAAGATGAGAAATGACCTGTAACTAAAAATTTTAAACATCTAAGAGCATTTTTGTGAGGATGAAGTTGACAGAAATATTTTACATGAAATAAAAAATAAGATGATTAAAATGACGAAGGATGCTAAATGTTTATTTTTGATTATAAGATATTTTTAAATTTTAAAGAATTTTTTTATAAAACATCAATTAAATTTATTATATTATATAAAATTAAATATTGAACGTATAAGTAAAAGATGGAGATAAAGATGTTAAACTAAGATATATAAAGATGAATAAAATAAAAAATAAAAATATTAGAGAAAAAAATAATTAATAACCTAATTAGATAATATGAGATTATAATAAATTTCCACGTTAATAAAAAAGACAACAAAAAAAAAAATTAATTAGAAATGATAAAATAAAATAAAATTATATATATATATATATATAATTAATGATATAATAGAAAATTGGGCTGACATAGAAAGATAATAATTGATGTCGCCCAATGGCATAAAACTGTTGATTATTATTATATTTATGAAAAAAATATGAATGCGACTTTTTTTCCATTCTATTTTTTTTCCATTTTTTTCTCCAATAACATTTGTTACAAGCTATGAACACAACTTTGCTCTATACAATGTGGTGAACTCTAATTGTGTGACTGCTACATGTGCTATGAACACAATTGAAGACTAGGCACAAAACTTAGCACTCCAGTTACAAGACTACAATGGAAGATCTCCTCCCATGGCACTGCCTAATCAGCAATCTGATCCACGATAGAATGGATGAACAGGGGTCAGGGAATAAAACAAGTTTCTAATCCATCCAAAACCTGAAGTCCTCGTTAAACCTAGCAGCTTCAGTATTTACAAACCCATGCTCGATCGTCTGGGCAAACCGTGGGGTATTGGGCCTTGAACAGGGTGGTAATGCCAAGCCAAGGATCTTAAGGGTTATAGCTTGGCTTGGTTCGATAGAGCGAGGGGTTCACTGGGCTGTAGTTGGCTGCTGGATGGGGAGGAGAAGGTAAGAAACTTCTATTAGACTGTTTGAATTGCCTTAATGGACTGGAGCAAGGAGAGACAGGTAACGACATGTTTGTTCTCATGTTAGGCAAGTCCCTGCAAGAAGAAAACATTAAATACCAGTCACGGAACAAATAGAAATCTCAACTTCAACATTGAACCTGAATACCTCGAGTTCTTGGACGGTTGAGGAAACGTCGAGTGCAACCCGAATTGGTATCTCGTACTATAATGTCTGTCCTGTATTGGAGAAATACTTTTTGAATAAAAATCCACAGTGCCCTGTTGGTGCATCAAGGAAGCAATGTCAATATTGCCTATGTGAAAAAATTGTCAAGATGCTTATGCGGTGAATTAGTTTCTGACACACGGTTTTTAACATTTGTATATTAATGGAAATACGAGGGAAGTACTGATTGAGTTCACCAAATTAACTCTATCTAAGAGAGCTAATTCCAAAATTAGAGGATATTTGTGCATAGCCTGAAGTGTATATAATGAGATGGGTTTAAGTATGATGAATAAGTTTCTCCAAGATTACCGTGACTTGACTTGCATTGGGCACAGAATGGGGCACATCGTTGACCATATTCGTCTTCATAATCTTGGTTGTTGCTTGGTCTCGAACAAAAGGGTGATGTATCAGCTGAGAAGCCGAGGGACGTGCAGATGGATCACGCTGCAAGCATAGCTTTAAAAAATCCTTTCCTTCAGAAGAAAAGTGGTCTGGGATTTCTGGTAAATCTTTGCTATTACCAATTTTAAATATCGCAGCAACCTGTTGATTGGAACATAAACACAATTAGGAAAATTTATTTAATACGTCGTGAAAGGTTGGAACAACATCAAAGTTGGATGTTTATTTCAAAATAATGTATGGAATAAATATAACATACCCCTTCGAACTGGTTCCATGGAGGCTTGGAAGTTGCCATCTCAATAATTGTACAACCCAGGCTCCATATATCCACGGTGAGGTCATAGCCGCTACTATTCATGACAACCTGCAATTAGTAAGAAGTTTATAAGGATTTGATCGTTTAGTGGTTAACATAAATTCCAAGAGACAAGTGCATAACTATGTACAAACTTTATTGCTTCAAAGAAGATTGATGTATAAGTTTACCTCAGGAGCCATCCAGTAAGGGCTTCCTTTGAATGACTGTATTGAAGTATATGCATTCATCTGTTTCCAGATAAACAATGTCAAAAATAGAATAAAAAAGAGAAGAAAAAAACCAGATAAGTGAGCAGAGCATAGAGAACTTTAGTATAAGCACCACAAATAAAATGCTAAGTACATGACTAATACAATAAAAGATAGCCAAGACTACTTTTTGAAGTTAATACGTTGCATCCTTGTTAAACATAGTTTCAGGAATAAGTATTTGTAGTCCATGCATTAGCTATCTTTGTGTTTGACCTCACATAGTCTTAGTTCCTTTAATCCTATGTAACTGGCTCCTCTGAGATTGAACTTAAATAATATGACATGTTTGTGTTCACTATTCCAATATTGAAGTTATCCAATGCAGAAGATCATTATGGTATATTTAACTGTTAATTAACCACTTGGGCTCCATTCATTGAATTGTGACTTATAATGGACATATGTAGCATGTATATTTTTCGTCCACCTTTCTTTCTCTTATGTTTCCTTTCAAGACATCGGATGAGAATGGTTTCTCCTAAACAAAACCCTTTCCTTGTATCTATGAACCTATTCTTCTTCCAGAAACAGAATTTTTAACATTAGAGGCATAGCTAAACGAAACAGAGAGGCATATGCTAATTTCCTCTCAGCCATATTCATAAATGGATTCTATTAAATGTAAACCATCTTCGCTGAGATTTAGAATTGATTTTTGTCTTTTCAAATCCAAGCACATAAATGGAATACTGCTCAAGACTCTATAGTAGCTGCATTTTGCGGGACAAAATCAAAATGCTCATTAATTTGTTCCTCCCATAGAAAAGCAGGTTTGCTGTTCAATTGGTTATTTCTTAGCAGTCTCTCTTTTCAATGATTCAATCACTATGTCTCCCTCATGCAAAATTCCTCATTTCTTCTTATCATCCTTAAGTCTCCCTCATTTCTTCTCTTATTATACCTTCTGAAAACAGGGAAACAGCAACATACAAATCTCATACTGTTGATATTACATCAGCATTGCAGTCATCTGTATATTGACCAATTTGTACTTCCTAAGTAAGTCGACAAAAATACAAATATACAATTGAGATATACAATTATAGGCCTTTTTAAATCATGAGAGAAGCTATGAAAGTTCAAGTAGATTCAGTTCTTGACTAACAGATTGGAAATCCAATGAAACACATTACACAAGTGAGACTCAGACAGTAACATGCCTAAAGATTATCATTTTATAGATTGAATACATGCTTTCTCATGAAGTAAAAGTTTAATGTCCCAATGGAGTTAGTAATATTCTAAGTAATAGATAAGTTTGTACTTCGTGAATGATTGATCATTTTAGCTTAGAAGAATCACATTAGTTATCTTCTTGAAATTTTATAAGAAACCAACAAGCAAAATAGCAGCAAGAACCTTACATGTTTGGCCATGCCAAAATCAGCCAGTTTGACTACACCATTAGGATCTACCAGGATGTTTGCTCCTTTGATATCTCTGCCAGATCAGATTGCATCTTGAACCAATATACAAGGGGAAAAAACACACAAGGGGCTCATTGCAACTAGAAATACAAGTTGCTAAATACCTGTGTACAGTATTCCTCCCATGTAAGTAAACAAGTCCAGAAAGTATTTGTGCAGTGTAGCTACGTATTAATGCTTCCCCCAAAGCACCATATTCTTGAAGTATCTTGTGGATAGAACCCCCAGAAACATACTCAAGGAAAACAGATAAGGAGTCTTCCATCTGCGCAACACATGTTAAACAAAAATTCATGATTTGTTTAAGCAATTTTTCTAAGTAAAACTAGCCAAAACTGAGCAAACAATCATAAATCTAATTTGTTTATTCATTATCATTGTGAAGATTAACAAATTTCATACAGGTATGGGATGATTTCCTGATGGTGAACTTACCAGCTCACTGCCATAGTACTCCACAATGTTGGGATGTGAGAGTTGGCTAAGCAAAGTTATTTCCTGAAATAATGATTTTCAAGTAAATTTCTTAAATATCATGACTAGAAGTTGCATGCAAATGACAATTGGTGAACTTCAATCACGAAAGGACAAAACAAGAGATGAGAAGATTGCCTGGTTTAGCTGTTTGAGAGATTCTCTGGAATTTGCATCATCAGAAATGTTTTTGACCTCTTTAATGGCACACATCTGTCCACTTTCACTGGAACATGGACACAGAAGATAAATGTAATGTCATATCATAATCTAATAATGCACGACTTAACTGCAAGAGAACTAAACTTAGTAAATAAATACCCCTAATGGGCATAATATGTAAGTTCATCCATCAAAACAGGATTTAATTTCTTTTGATGAGTAGAAAGTTTATAAAGGTTAGAAGATGCACATAAATTAACACATAGTACCTGTTGAATCCAAGATATACATGGCCAAAGGTACCCCTGCCGAGTAGTTTTCCTTTCTTCCACTGTGTCTTAGGAGAGCGTGAAGAAGAAGAAGATGGAGAATGTGAAGAGCAGCTTGGAGAATTTGGAGGAAGAGGTAGCGGATGAGGTGGGCTGGGTAAATGATCTTGCCAACGAGTCGGGGATGTACCAAACGAACTGGGATGTATAGGTGAAGTTGAAAAATGGTTTCCACTCAGACCAGGGGAAGGATTTGCAGTTCTTCTACTAAATATGGTCTCTGGAGAAGTTTGGGTATGAGAATAAGCATTGTCGCCATTTGGATGCTCCATGACTGGTGTGAATAAGAAGAGTTCCCTGCTTTCAGCCACATGCTCATGCCTTTGCAAATCATATACTCCACGTTTGCCTCCCATGATCGGGTCAGAACACCTACAATAAGCAGACAGACTGAATCTCAAGGACACAAATTAGGTGACAAACTTTGATCTATGCATTAAAAGTAGAGATTTGTTCAGTAACGGAAAACTCGATTTTGACAGAAACATTCCCTTGTACTAATTCACTCGCGTTAAACTTAAATCAAGAGCAAAACCGACAAATTCTTGGTTCATGAAAAAAAAAAGTTCGATTGATTACATGGAGCGCTAACAAAAGGATAGGGCTAAGGCTGATGACCATATGTGAGAATCCTCACATCAGAGCTCTGAGTTTGGATAGAACACTAAAAAAAATGTCCTTAACGAAAAACACTCAAAGATAGAAGAGATTTCAAATACAATTAAATCCTTTTCACATAGACAACGAGTAAAACTCTACCCCCAACAGGCCACGACGAAAAGTATATTTGAAAACGAACAGGATACCTGGAGGACGCAAGATCCGGCGTCTCATCCGACGACCCGGAGGAGCTAACACTGGAAATTGAAGCAGACGCCGATGCCGACGCTGGGGCTGAGGCCGAGGCCGAGGCCGAGGCTGATCCCATCGACATGCCCTGTGAAGAGATCCTGGATGGAAGCGGTAGCGGGTGACCAAACATGAATCCCGATCCTACTCCACCTCCTCGCCTGCCACCGCCGCCGACAATTGGATGCTCCGAACTCCTTCTAGAGACGGTACACTCGTCAAAGCTATTAGATTTCTCCTTATTCCCGTGCCTCGCGTCCAAAAACGCATCTTCGAGCATCGCCGGCGGCGTCCGCGGCGTCTCCGGCTCCGTTCGAGGGCTCGGAACGGACTTCGACTTGGATTTGTGCTTCCCCTTCCACCACGAAGGCATCTTCGCAAGACGAGGAGCTTCGACTGGCGATAGAATTCGAAGTGATCGCGAGAAGCAATAGGAATTGGGAAAAAAAAAAAAAGGCAAGGGAGGAAAAGAGAGAGAAGCTTCGATTTGGAATTAGAGAGAGAGAGATATAGAAACAGATAAAACTACAAAATGGACTAAGACTTACCCAGGTAGCTTTGGAGGGAATCAGGTGGGACCCCGTGGATTCCTCTCCAATCACAAAGAAGGTACGATTAAGAGTAGGAAACCACTCAGCTTGGAACTGTTATGAGTGACAGCTCACCGGAACGCCGTCTCACGAACGCGATGACGTGCATACTCGATGGCGAGCTCGACCCTTTGTTTTCGACCTGCAATTGGAACTCTGTCTCTTACCATCTCGTGGTTGATTCACTGGATGAGCACAGATGGGACCACAGCCGGTGCCCGGGAGCTGCATTGCGGGTGAACGTGTGGGTATAGAAGGAAAAAAAAAAAGGTGCTCCGGCAGCGTAGAGTAGAATCATGGTGGCAATAAAGATGACGTGCATTTATTCACGGAAGCCCCTCAAATTTACTAAATAGAAAGTAAGGCGGAAAAAATAATAGCGCATGTTTTTCACGAGCGAGAAATGCATATCGTCGATGGTATTGGGATGGAAGCCTCGTTTTAAATTATCTTTAGGGAGATTAGTCTGGTTGTCTTCTGCTTTTCGTTTATCGTGCGCCAAATAATTGGACAAACCAGTTGAAAAATCTTTCACATTTTTCATCAACACCCTTCTTTTATCAAAAAATGTTCCGACAAAGTTTACTCCAAAAATATTTTTAATAAAATTTAAAAGAGGATCTTTTATAAATAATAATAATAATAATAATAATAATAATTAATAAATAACATAAGTCACATGATAAGTTTAGGACTCCGTCAATACAGAATCAAGTTAGCTTGATTCAAAGTCGAGCTTGGATTAAGTCAGCAAATTAAAAGGTCTCTGCAATGACTTTTCGATATGCGAAAGGAGACATAAGTTAACATAACGTTAAGGGATACAATGATTATAATAACATCTTTTAGTGAGGTGCGTCCTTTGAGTTTCATTCCATGAGATACATGGACTTTTATCAATAATCAGATATCATCTCTTTTACTTTATTTTTTATCACTCTTCTTTTTATTATATTATTTGAATTTCATTATAATTTAAGTATTAGAGGAATTTCATCGAATAACTCCCCACAAACCCTTTGATGAATATTATTCTTCACAAAGTCGGCTACATCGAGAAAAAAGTGAGAAGAAAATTTCAACATCATCGCTCCACGGTGCAAAATGAATTTCTATAACTGTGTCATTGCTCCATGCTACCGGATAAATTTATGCCGCATCAATAATAATAAATGAGCATTTTATCTTGAATTTTATTTTCAAATTACTTTTTTATTTGACTAATTTAATCGTGTTAGCTAAATGTAAATTTTAGCTAACAGTGCCACATCTCACCCCAATATATTTTTATTTTTATTATTATTATATCAATTATACGATCGTAGCTATTATAATATAAACACTTTAATTTTAATCGATATTAATAATATTATATTTTAATAGTTATAATTCATAATTGTTATAATATTGATATTTCATCTTTGATCAACACGATTAATATTATATTATAATAACTATGAATCTTAATTATTATCATATAAATAATTTATTTTTGATTAATATTATATTATAAAAAATATAAAATCATAACTATTATATAATTATAATCGTCATTTCTAATCAATATCGTCGATATTATATTATAATAATTATAATATAAATATTATTTTTTATCAATATTAATCAGAATTATATTATATGAATTATAAAATTATAATTATTATAATTATGTAATTATAGTGTAAGTAGCTACGGATAACAATTATAAATTGCTATCGCATCGTAAAAAAAAAATGGAATAAAGTGCTATTTTAATAATAAATAAAAAAAGAGGGCCTTTTTAACAATTTTAATAAGTGCGATCTTTTTAAATTTTATCCCAACATTATCAATTCAATTTGTCAGAAGAATAAATTGCATTGGTTTATTGGGTACATCAGTTCCTTCCTAATCTTCACAATTATTTGGAAGCATCAATACAAATAAAAATAATAATATCCTGATAACTGACAATCCAAGTTAAACAGTGCCTAATTATATATTAGTACAATAGTTATCCAAATAAAAAGCTTTAATCCTCCTCGATGTGACCTAACTTTGTGGGAAAAGACAAAATTAAATTAATATATTAATTGCACGCCAAATTTTAATGCAGCCCATAAAATATTTTATTTATTTATTTATTTATTTATCTCGTTGTCTCAAAAATAAATGAAAAGAATATCTAGATACAGTGTGGGGTCCACAATTAAATGAGTCACGGCTCGCAATTAATTTTATTTTTCTTTTTTTTTTAAAAAAAGAAAGAATTATCTTGTGGTTTGAGAGACGTCATGCTTCGGTGTAGACACGTCAGCAGTTGAGGAACAGGATGAGGGTGGGAAAGAATCATGGTAAATATAAATCGTATTTTTCATAAAATTAAAATGTGTAATAAATTTCATATCCAAATATTTCAACATATCTAGAATATGAAAATCTCCTTCAATATAAATATAAATAGAGGATATTCTCTAAAAAAGAAAATTAAAGAAATTTAGATATTAAAAATTAGAAGATCTTTATTAAATTGATGTTGTATTATAGAGATAGTAGGAATAAAATACTTTATTAGTTTGTAGATTTGTTTTGAAAAGAGGAACGGGAAAAAAAAGCTAATTATTGAGAAGAAAAAAAATAAGAGAATAAAAGAAAAGCAAAAGAAGTGGGCATGGGAAATTTGCACGTGAGACGATGAGAGCGTGACTGTATACGTAGAAGAAAATAAAAAATAATAATAAATTTTCACAAAAACTAAATAATTTATTTTAAATAATCAATTTAATTTAAATCAATTTATTTCGATCATAATTTAATTAAATTAAATTCAAATCAATTCTAATCTAAACTAATATATTTTTTCATCTTTATATCTATTTGATATTTTATTCAACACTAATTTAATTTTAATTTAATATCTTCACTTATTAATTTGTTTATTTATTTAATTTATATATATTAATTAAATAAAAGGCTGAGCTATAGCCCTAGAATATTTAAATTGGAAAGAGAACCATAGTTAGATTACTAAAGCATTAAATATATTTAGACGCCACGTCACTTTCAATAATTGTATTTAGAACACAAGTGAGTGTGAGAGACATTGTCATCTTATCTTTTCTAAGCTAATTATTACTCTATTTGTCACTTAATAATATCAACTAACTCATCCATTCTAGGAAGTAGTAGAGGTGTTAAAATAGATCAACTAACTCAAACACAACAACACGATGTAGATTGATTAGTCCGTCTTTAGGGGTAACCATCTAGCATGGGCTCGACTCATCTATTTATTTCTATATAAAAATAATAATAAAATTATCTAAAATAAGAAAAATAAAAATTATAGGAATATTTTTATAAAAATAAATTTTTATATGTTAATAATTTTTTCGGCAAATGACTAACACTTGAAGTTATGAAATTTTCAAAAAAAAAAACACTTATTTTCTATTTTACCTTTTCCGCTAATTACATGCTACATTTAAAGAATAACATCATTGATTTTTGAATTACAACACACTATAGTATGTTGTTATTTGAAATCTAATATCATAATAATATTGATCTTTGAATAAAATATCATAATAATTAGTAGAAATGAGAAAATAGAAAATAAGTATACTTTTTGAAAAATAAGTTAGGTGTATCTTTTAAGAATTCATCAACTTTAAATTCAACCTTTAGTTATTTTTTATAAATTTTTAAAGATATATTTCTATTTTTTTAAAAAAAATATATAATTCAAATCCAATATCTTACCTAAATTTGTGTTGGGCTTGATATAACCTAATGACGATTGTGATTGGCTCGACACCAAGCACGACTTACATCTTATCAGGTTGCACAAGCACAACTTAGATCTGACCAAGTCAAGTTTTGGATCGCAAGAGACCCAACTGATCGCAATTATAGGAGTAAAATAATAATTTAGAAACTTTGAATATTTTTGAAAAAAAAGAGGAGAATATATAAGTGTAACCCATATACATGAAATGAAATGAAAAGATGGAATTGTCCCCGACTTGGCGTACCGGTTAGGTAGTACAGATGCACATTAGAAGATCACATTAGATGTTGAAATTTTTGAAAAACTTGGGTGGGGCAGCCATGGGATAGCGGCAATTTTTATAGGATTGAATCGATTTCCAATCATAAAAATTGAAAACTCGAGTTATCAGAAATAAAGCAATTTATGAGAATATGTGGGGGCAAAATGGCTTTTGTTCAATTTTTTGATGGTTTTTACGAGTTTAGTTAGCAACTACTTCATCCCTAATTTTATTATTACAAATTTTATAATAATGTATGGGCCAAGGTTTGGTGAAAAAAATGATCAAATCGTATACGTGAAAGGTGTGTTTATTCGACACGGTTAATTTAGTTGATTGATTTGTTATGCTTAGCTCGGCCCTTAGGCTATGTTTATTTGGGAGGATGAAAATATAATTGATTTTTTTTTTTGTTTTTTGAAAAATAAGATGGATTCTTTTTTTCTTCTATTGTTTATCTAACACATGGACGATTTATGAATCCGATCAATTTTTAATTATTTTTTATTTCATTCAAATAGAACGGAAAGTCATTTCTTCCCTTCATAAAATCAAAAGTCTCACTATACCTCACATGATTGCGAACGGTGGCCCGTGCAAGACAGCGGTTGACGGCCCAGCCGAGGTCACCTAGGGATTTTTTTTCCCATTGAATTATTTTCCTCTCCTTTCTTCATTTGGAGTAAACAAAACATTAAGGCTCTTTTATTCGTTCGGGAGGAAAAGAAGATAAGAGTCACCCATGAATTGATGCAAATATATTATTTAGTTCAATTATTTTTTTTATGATATTAAAAATTAAAAGGACATCTTATTTATTTTTTTTTTAGAATAGAGCATTTTTTTTCAATCAAAAGAGCATACCTTCCAATAATTTCCTATAAAATGACCTAATTATCCTTAAGTGCATTACTCAATATTATTATTTCTTATCATATACATTAAATTTTAAACTAATCGGGTGTATTGTAATAATTATAAAATCGTAATTGTTATAAATATTATAACAGTTATAATTTCATAACTATTATAATGTGAATGTTATTAAACAACATAAATCTGAGTTATAGAATTTATGAATTCATAGTTGTTACAATATGAATATTATATGAATAAATCAAATTCATATTATAATAGGTATAAATCATAACTATTATAACATGATTATTTTTGAATAAGTTTAGTATATGTTGTAACATATATGAAATCGTAATTGATATAATACACTCGATCGATTCACAAATATTATATTTAAAGATAATTGTATTATTTTATCAGGAGGGTTGATGGGATGAGATATCTTTTTATTAAAAAAATCAATCATGATTTATCACCCTTATATCAATTCATGCATGTCGAGCAACATAATTTTCACATGATGCGCTATTGGCTAGTATATGAGGTGTTGCCACAATAAGGTTTAGGGATCAAATTCTGGTTAGTAGCCAGGTTTTGCCTAGTAGCCAGGTTTTTGTCTTCTCTTATGCATTAGTCACTGTTCGGACTAGCTAAATTAGTTCTCGTAATTTATCTCCTCTGTGTTGATCTTAAGACGAATTGACGGAGATACTGGAGACGAGCGTTTCGCCTTTGAGCACGTATCACGGAAGGTGATGTATAATAGGAAGTCAGATCAATGAAAACATGTTATCTGGCTACTTTCCTTGATTACACGACTCTCTTCACTTTGAAAGAACCACTCAACTATTCAATTTGAAGAAGCAATGATAAATTAAAAATCAAAAAGAATTAATATCCTACTGAACTAGTTGAATAGGGAATTGATAGATCATAAAAATAAATAGAAAATTATTCTTTGAACAAACAACTTAGTCGAGCATAACCAGAGGGCTGAATGGAGCCGGCCTGGTTGGAGCAATCGACTTCGGTAAAGACGGATAAAGTTTGAGTTGGTTCGAATTAAGTTTTAATATTTGATTAAAACATTTGATGTGAGAGTAAAAGATCAAATAAATTAAGGTTGATCGGATATTTAATGTTGGAGAAATTTAAATAAATCACGGTTGATCGAATACTTGATAGTTGAAAGTCTAATAGAGAGTTGACAAAGACAAAATCTAAGTGAGTTATGATTGATTGAATACTTAATAGTTAAAAATCCAACAAAGAGTTAATAAGAGAGACGAAATCCAAGTGAGTCATGGAATATCAGACACTTGACGGTCTAAAGTCCAACAAGGAGTTGACAAAGGCGAAATCCAAATGGACCATAGGGGTCCGAACACTTAGCATGAGATGTAAAGTCCAAGCGGGTCAATATTGACCGAACATTTGACAGTAGTGAAATGATCAAGATTGACCGGATGTTAGACATAAAACGAGAAATCTTGGCAGATCAAGGTTGACCATATGTTAGGTAATGGTGAAGTTCTGATATGTCAAGATTAACCGAATGCTAAGCAATAATAAAATTATAATAGATCAAGGTTAACTAGATGATAAACAATAGTGAAATCTTGGTAGATTAAGATTGACATGATGCTAGGCAAAGATGAAAACCTGACATATTAAGATTGATTGGATGCTAGACAAAGTGAGAATTCAGTCTTGATCAAACTGAAATAGAGGTCTCAGTCGATTGCTATAGACTAGCAATCGACTAATGATCCCGTAAATCCCAAGTTCGAGGTTTGAGGGTGTTTAAGGAGGTTTGCGATATATCAATTGACTGTTGAGAATGAGCAATTGACTAATAGTACTAGTGCATTGAGCAGAGAGTTTCTGGATTGATCCGAAAACTCGACTGATTCTCATCAATCTATTGATGGGGATGATTAATCGACTGATGACACTATTGTACCAAATAGAATATTTGAAATTCAACTGTAGCACTCGACTAATATAGCAATAGTCGATTGATGGTAAATAGCATTCAACTATTATGATCAATACTAAGCTGGAAGAGTTGTTCTACAAGTGCAACATTAGAATTCTTAAAGAACCATCGACTGATAGTGACTAATAGTTGACTTTTAGGCGATTTACAGTCACGACAACAACCCCACAAAAGAAGATTTTGTGGAAAATTTTGGATATCAATTCTTAAAGATTTTAAGGGAAAGTATTGCTACATTCCAAACCTTCGAAAGACAAATCCAAATCAACCAAAAACGCTCAAAGCAAAGTTTCATTAATGTAAACTTGTTGTTTCAGATGCATTCATTTTTATTTGTATCTTCATTTTTATTGTGTTGCTTTGTAAAAACATACCTCTAAAAGGCATTCGAGAAGAAGAAAGAATAGTGATGCTATCGCTAGAAAGATAAGCCATAGAATAAGAATTAAGGATTTCAAATCACATAAAATCAAAATCTTATGCATGTGTTTTATTTCTATGTTTATTTTGTATTTTCCGTGCATTAAATCTCATAGACGAGTACATGATCGAAGAACGACATAACAAAGTGAATTGTTATTCACCCTTTAGCGACGTCATCAATCCCAACAGGCCTAACGAAATAATCAATTGAATAAATAGCCTAACCAACTTCAAGATTACTCAAAAGCTACAAAAGACAAAATCAAAAGGAATCAAACTCTTTGATGGACAACACTACCATAGCTACAATTTGGATACTAAATACAATCGACACAAATAATGGTGAGCTCGAGTTATAGGAATAGCTATTTTGTTCCATTTCTATAAAATAAACAAAAAAGACTTTAAAAAATTATCCCATAAAATAATTAGTTTTAATTCATAACAATAATTGTTCATTACTCTATTTTAATTAGTATTATTATGTTTTATTATTCTAATTCTTCAAATAAGGTATTCAATTGATTTGACCTTACAGATTGGTTCACTAGTAGTAGCTTTTTCAGCCTTTACAAAGAGCCCTTACAAGTTGCGTTAACCCTACAACCCCAACTTTTCTCACCTCAAATAAACCCCATTGACTTGAGCAAGCCAATCCTCACCAATCGAGCAACCGTCAATCCACTTCAATCGACCAAGACCTAAATCACTACTATTTGTACTCCTTTAGATACAGTTCTCAAAGTAAAGTCTAACTAATTTCATATAATTGACAAAAAATCAACACCTTTACTACGAAATAGAAAGGAAAAAATTCAAGACATCACACTAACAAAATCATTTTTTTCACCAAGTTACAATTTTCGACAAATCTAGATAAACAGTGTACAACGGGGTAAATGCAGCATACCGTGAGCTCAATTAACTTGGAACGCAAACGCATCCTTGAAGTAATCAGATCGGATCAATAATTAGCTCTACACATAATACAGATATTAGAACGTGTGAGCATTTGATTTCTGCCTGTTCTTACCTGTCAAAACTATCGAAGGAACAGGAATCTCAAGGTATCTGTTCTACACGTACTTGCCTCGATATTTTGGTTTTGAATCTCTGTCAAACTTGGGCTTGCCATCTGGAACTTCCTGAGAGTCTGCTGGACTGAACACAGCGGAGTGGAGGTTACCATCTTCTAACCACTTGAGATGGTTTTCTTTGAAATCCAAGTGCATTTTCATGGCCGACTCTTTGATTTCTTCAGTATAGACCCCTGTCTTCACCATTGTCAGCAGATATCGACTATAACGTAGGCTAAGTATCTGCTCACAAGAAGCAATCATTGTGAAGCAAGGATGTTCAGGAAACTGGACATTGATCGAATTTTCATCTCTGACAACTGGGTAGAAAAAGACGAGCCGACCACCAATCACTAACATATTTGCAGAGAGGTCAAGAAGATCATGTACGCATTCTGCTAAGCTGTATGGAGCAGTTGATGGTATATGGTCAACCCTTTTCTCCTGTGGAACAGTGTATGGAGCAACAAGGCCTTTCAACAATTTCCGGCCTCCAGATTTTCGCCCTCCAGCGCGAACTCCATAAGGTGGGTCGCATATGATAGCATCAAACACCTTAAAGAAAATTATTAAAAGTAATCAGAAGAAAGGCCTTGCTGAACATGAGGAATATATGCACTACATAACTAACAATCAGAAAGTTATTAGAAAACAATAACTAGTAGGATTAATTGTTCACTGGAACTTAAACTACACATCTTTATGAACAAAAACAATAAATCAGAAACAAACATTGTGTATAAGCTGATTAATTTATTCACTAACCATTCTGTAAATTTGAAACACTGGGAACATAGTTCAATGAAAACAAAGTCTGAATGGCGTTCCAGTCTTTTAAGCTGTGAAATATGCCAAATATGGCAAGAGAAAGCACTTGATTATAATGATATTATGATCCTCACAAATCTAGATATCTTCATGGCGAAAGAAAGAGCTTGTTATAATGATATTATGATCCTTACAAAACCAGATGACTTGAGAAAATGGCACCAGCGTCCATTGGAGTAACAACTCCAACTGTATATAATAAATCAAAACCCTTAAGAACTCAATTATAAATAGTTAGGTAGTTGTGAACAAAAGAATCACAGAGGTGTATATATAAAATAATAATAAGATAATATATAGAGGTAGAGGGGACTGCTTAAGGATAGCCCTTATAATAGTTTTCTAAGTTTAACATGATATTAATAGCTACCATTGCCAGTTTCCACACCAAATGACTCATCCGCATAGCTTATCTGTGAGCATCCATGCATTTCCACTTATTTGTTCACTAAACATGTCAAGCTCTCCTCTGCAGTATGTCAAGTCTTTCTTCTCGGAGTCCAGTTCTTCCTTCACCAGAAATCCCAAGCAAGAAGACGCCACGCAAGAGCGTGAGATTGTGTTATTGTTATCTCCTGCATTTCTTCCGAGTGTGAGAATTCTGGGCATCACCTCACGTGTTTCTGGCTCCTTGATTTCAGTTTTTTTTTCTGGATGTTGGACAGTTTCTATACAGATTCCATTCTGTTCTGGTTTTCTCAAGCATTAGTTTCGTTTTCATCTGGATTTCCAGGTTTTCCAGAATATTTCTGCATCTGTGATATTCTTGTAGGCTTGCCTTTATTTCAATTACAGCAAGTCGTTTTATTCTATGAGAAATTGTCCAAAATAGTTGCCTTAGATGTCTCATTCTCCAACCACCTTCATACCCCTGCCACCAAGCCAATTTGGATCTGTCTTATCACTGAGAGATTTAACAGGAAGAGCTTAAATCTCAGGCTGCAATCAAAGTTTGGTACATGGGTCAAGGGATTGTAGGATTTGACAACAAGAACTACCAATACTTCTAAGCCAGACAATTTCATGGGAGAGGATTGTTGCTTAGTTATTGGCCCTCCTTTGGCAAGTGATTGATTCCAGGCCTTATGAGCATCTTTCAATACTCTTTCTCTTGCTACAAAACATGGACACAGGAATGAGATTTGCACACTAGTGATATCTCTGGTGCTTATGAGGTCATTGAAAGTCTCTTTCAACTTCATCAATCTGATAAAGAGATAACTATTGAAATTGATCAATTTCTGACATTTGCTAGTGATTTTTAGAGATTTACTACATATGCCTACTTTGTGTAAATCTGATACTGAAGTTATGTAAATCAGATTGACAAATTTATCTACAGCTGCGCACAAAAAGTAGTACAGAATTATTGAGTGAGGACTGTATCATCCCAGAGGAATTTAAATATATAGTAATGTACAAATTGACTCAACCAAGTATCCATTCTTCCTTTTAGTAGAACTATCCTTCCTTTTAGTAGCAGTATAGTGTTGGCTCCTATGAAGCTAGGATGATTGATGAAAAATACAGCTATTAGATAGAAAAGACTGCAAAGCATGAGAAAATTATTCAATATCGGTGAACATTTTAATAGACACATCTAATTTGATTCTTTTCTTAGCAGCACAAAAGATAGCATAGATTCCAAAACATTATTTAATTTTTAAAAAAAAAGAAAAAAAAATCAATGCCATTCAAGACTAATTGTTAATAAAGTTAACAAAGAATTTGAAATTCAGTTTTGAACAAACAATAATTGGATTTTAAATATCAGAATATGGAAAGCAAAATGGTGCAAAAACACATTTGTAGACACTAATATGGAACCAAGATCAAACATAATTCCTCATTGATAGAATCCATACTTAAGACTCTTGAAATTAGATAAATTAGGAATTATTTCTTATAATTCTATATATTTGTATAACCCAAGCGAATACGGATTCAAAGAGGAGATGCAGTCACAAGTAAAGATGAATATGAAAGTACAAGTACAAACCTTGAGATGTATGCCCTAAGATCTCAAGATGGCTAACTCTGATGCAAGTCTGTGGTGACCATTAATTTTTAAAGCAAATATGTTGGAACGATTAGTTGAAAAGAAAATAAGTTATGGTGATTCATTCTTACACTTGCTTCTTTAAGACAAACCATCTTTTAATTAATGTTTGATCATGTTCAAGGCATGAATTATTGCAAGCATAAAAGAGATATTTGACATATGTTCATTAGAGAAATTTTATGATTTCCCCCCTTTTTTAATCATTTAGTGTTTTGTTTAAGATAAATATAAAATGTTTTTAATCTTTTTCTGGAAATCATTGGTACTCATCATAAATTAGTTTATTATATTTTATGATAAATCATGGATCTATCATCCACATATCCTGTTATTGGTGTAATAATTGTACGTTTTATATGTCATGTTCATGCATTTTCTTATGTACTATTTTATGTTTCTTCAAAATTTTACTGAGTGCTTCAAATATTTACAGTACATTGTTGGTCATTAAACTAGTAGTTATGCTAATGAAAATTAACACATAATTTTAAGCTATTTTTATCTTGATGTTATAATTGATGTTACAGATGTCTGATAGCACTGGGTCAAATTTCATGATATCGTCCATTTTTTATTTCTCGAATTGTTTTGCGTCCACTATGTTTCATGCATTCATATTTCTATATATACTCAGATCCAATGGTTTATATTTATATATATATAGAGAGAGATTCAATATCCAATCCAACATGATATAAATTGAGAACAGTGCATATCTAGATGTTATCATGTATACTTTCATTCAAAAGAAATTTGATTAAAGAAAAATGTCCATTATAAAAAGAGGGCTACAATATATAGTGCATAATCATACTTGGTATTAAATATGGATAAAGACAAATTGTTAAATTATTGAACAAATAAAGCAAAATAAGTACCTCTGTTAGTCCTGGGCGCCAAGGGGGCATGTTATTGTCTGCTCTCAACAAGGAAATTGGCATTGGAAGATTATACTGGAGAAATAAATGAAAAAATAGAGATTTAACTATAACTAGAGATTTCAAACAACAACTTCATGAAATAACTGCACAGACATGAAAATCTGTTCACCTGGTCATGCAATAATACAAAAGCAAAAACAAGTTTAGGTTATTTTCTCTCAGAAGGATATGTTTTTTCTGTGATTATGAGTTTTCATGTATTATGTGGAATTTACGTTCAAGATAAATTTTGGAAAGCCTCCAAAGTTCCATCTTCTAAACTTCAGTAGGCCTCAAAAGTCTATTATGTTGAATAGATAGGATAGCCTATCTTCTTTTCAGAGTTATACTAGTAATTTACCAGTTCAAGAGTGCTTCTTTAAAGGGGATTTATAGGGGTTGTAAAATTAATTTACCAGTTATCGTATGAATCTCCAATTTCTTTTAGCACAAGTGTCCTCAGTTGCTTAAAAATAAGAGTTTTTCAGACTCATTACATTTTACCCAACTTTCCTCAGAAACAAGAGAGAACACAAGTGAGAAGGTAAATAGATCCTGATAGCTCATGCTAGGGAACACACCCAAATCTTTGTTCTCACTATGACTTCTATATCCCGCTCTTATATCCATCACTAACTCTCTTTTGGAGCTGCTTCTTGAAAGAATAAAGCACAGAATTGGATGAATATGTTGATTGGCTAGCAACAGTTTTCCAACAATTTGTATAAGTTCAAATTTTGCTCAATTGGATTTGTTTGCTCGATTTTGCTGACCAAAGGAAGTGCAATTGACCTGAAACTTAGTACGGAAGAAAACTTATCAAGATGGAAACATAATAACAGGATTTTGGTCTGAACTGACAGCATTCCACACCTCTTGTATGCAACAAAGGCAAGGATGACAAAATCTGGCCTGAGTCCTTGTTCTCTCCATTATGGCAAACGAACTTGACCACTAAAATTATTACCACTATTTACCATGCATTTTTTTGTATAATAGAAAGACTAACATATCTACAGTTACACAAATTTGTATGACCAAATACCTGCTCAAAGTTGCTCCAAACATTGCAGTTGGGTCCACGTCCATCACGAACTACTCTTATATCGATATCTGCACCCTGGATATTTTTTGTCAGACTAACAGTGAAAGATTACTAAGCATGACAATAATAAGGATCAGTTCAAACAAGAGAGACCATTGTCAACGCTCCAAAATGTGCAGCAGCAACCAGTATACTCCCAGTTCCAACAAATGGGTCATAAACAAGCTTTCCTGGTTGTGCAAGGCCTTGATTAACCATAAGAAAGGCTATTTCAGCATCCATAGCCGTTGGACCTAGGTACTTGCGACTTTTTAATTGGTAAGTGGGCAGCAGCTTTCTGTCTGCAGCTCCAACCTCCCGACCAAAGAAGACAGTCCTCTGAACAACTGGAGGAAGGCCATTGGTTGAACCATAATCATCAGTTTCTATAAGCCAGAACTTGTGATCAGGTTTACGAAGATCAACTCGGCCCTGAGCCAAATTCAAAAGCAGAATAAGTAAGAAAGTTAAGAAAATGAAAAAGTAGCATGAGAACAAAAGTCATAAGTTGTAATTTTAAATGCCATCATGCTTAATTGAATATGAAAATATAACTTATGATGTTATAACAGCCTGAGTGGAAGACAATTACGGTGTTTTACTAAGAAAAATAAGGATCATTGCATTTGTCTTCTAATAGTCCAATACCAGCACTATCTTCCATAGTTGGCCTTATGTTAAAACTACAAGTGTGTTCACAGATGTCTGAACAAGATCATGAAACAAGAGGTAAATATAGTTTTCATGAAAGCACCATTAGAAATATTAAGGTAGATTGTGCAAGACTATGCAATAATACTATGTTATTAAATTCCATAAAAAAAAAGAAACCTTCCATGAACTTCTTGAACCATCACTATGGCATCATAGACTGGTTAAAGTATAATAAGGGATAAACACATTTCCTCAAGAAATCATCAAGAGAGTAAGTACAAAATACACAAGATAGCTATACTAGCAACAAAAATCAAGTTAAATCAAGAACACACATGACGAGGATGCTATAACATGCCAGTTCGTGTAGTTCCAACATTGCAAGTCCATGCTACAAGAGGAAGCAGTAACAAGATTGGGAGAGTAGCCAAGGAGCAACTGGACTAATTATAAAGGCTCAGAACTACTTGACTCTATTATCTTATACCAATTTAATATGGATTCACAATTGTCTGCAAAAATATGGTTGCAAACAATCTGAATGCATCTAGACATTAATTTCTAGTTTTCACCAGAATAAATCATTTGTTTTCTCTTAGTTAGCTCTTTCAGGACATGTATCGTACAAGGGGCAGAAATTGTAAGGGAGGAAATGAAAATAGGGAAATAAATTTAATGGAAAAGGATAAAGAAGTTTAAACCTATTCATGTTTCCTTAGAAGGAAAGAAGGCATGAGAGAAATATTTCTCTCTGTTTTTCTGTAGGAAAATAAAGAGGAAGGAAAATTAAATTCATAGAATTTATCTTGTGAAAAAAAAACCAGTTAAACAAAAACAGAGTCATTTTCCAATTGTTAGGTTGAAATTGGGGGCGTTGCAAAGTAATTTGACCTTTCCCTTCGATTTGGGCAGAAGCCAAATTGGTCAAAACTGGGAAAAAGTTTTACCCAATTGTTTATTTCCCTCCTTCCATTTCTGTCTAGAAAAAGGAAGGAAAAGTAGGTAGGGAACTCTTTCTCTAGGTTCATTCCATTAGGTATTTCCAACCAAGGAAACACATGTTAAAAGACACCCTTGAAAAACAGAACTAAGATAATCAGTCCATAGACTACATCCAACCAGATTATAGGCCACTGCAGTCAGCACGAACCTTGAATGGAATATAACTAAGTCCTTGAATCCGTTCATTTTGTTCCTTGAAGCTTATCACTTTGCCAAAACTGTCAACAGTTATCCGGAATGAGCTTTCTGATAGCAAATATGGCAATTTACGTTCATCTGGAAACTCCTTAATGGCCTTTTCCAGTTCCTCATAGCTACTTCCTTGTCCCCATAGTTCATAGACTCCCTTGATCAGTATACCTGTAAGTTTTCAATATGCAATGTTTGTGACGTTAGGAATGCTGGTTGTACTTTGATCAATATTTTTAGAGAGAATTTTCATATACTTGAAATGAAGAAAAAAAATTCTTAGCAAGTGCTCCAACTAGTAAAGTATTGCAGATCTAGTGATAACATTGGAATAGAAGATTCGATTGAAGCTAACAAACCTTATTTAAGCAGGACTCAAACAGACATGTTAAGTACTTTATCATCATAATTGCATTAGTCCAAAGTGTTCCCAGCTGATAAAAGTTAATTGTTTCAGTCTTTCAGAAAGGGAGTATGTATATAATAAGGGTACGCTTCTCAGATTTTAGCCACTATTAACATGCATTTTCGTGGAACTTAACCACCTTGTTGCATTAGCAATTTACCCCATTAATTCAATTTCAAACTGCAAGATTTTTTTCCCCACAACACACTTTGGAAGAACAAGAAAAATATTCAATTCTATGCTACAATAAGAAATCTCACCCTTAACTAGTTCAACGAAGAGAAAAAGAACTTTTCCAATTCTAACTACTAAAATCATTGCTCACTATCAAATAACAGAACACCACATCTCCAACAGATCATACTATCCTTATACAAATTTCATGTCTATTGTGAAACAAACTGCCTTCTCAGGGATCCAATTATCACTAAACAACATTTCGAACAAATGCACTCGCTTGTGAAGCTCTACCTAGAGCCATTGGTGGAACACTTAATCTGATACAGCCCCAAGGTCCCAGAGCATCACAGCTTCTAGCGATTTCCATGTGGAGGGGGAAAAAACAGCGTAAATAAGATAAAGGCAGGAGCTTTACTTCGGTTAGCGACGTTTCTAGCAATCTCCTCGGAGGGAAAGGAGACGAAGTGGAAGGGGGAGTCCATGTGGTGGTTATCCGGAAGCTTCCATTCCAACGAGCGCGTCGACGAGGACTCCTCCCCGCCGCCCCCTCCGAAGGCTCCAAAGAGTTCGGCCAGAGACTCGACCTCCGGCCTCCGGTAGTCCAAGAGCCTGTGGTAGAAGACGCAGAGAAACCACATCCTCCTTCTGCACTTGTCGTCCGTTGCTGCTGTACTTCGCCAGCGAAGCGACGGCGGGGACGAAACCCTCAAAACTAAACCCTTTCCGGCGGCGAAGCCAAATGAGCGTGATTTAAAAGGGTTAAGCTGCCTCGCGCGACATTGTAACAACCATGGTCCGACATGACCAAACAAATCCAACAACCCATTTGGTAAAAATCATTTTAAATTAATCAAAATTATTTTAAAATAATTATAAAATTACTAAATAATGATTTAAATACTATAATAATATTATATTAACTATTATATATTATAATAATTATTACACGTGATAATAATTAATCGTAACTATTATAATAACATTAAAAGAAATAATATTATAATAGTTAATTGTAACTGTTATAATAATATTAAAAATAAATTGACTGACCATCAATTATAAATTAACATTATAATTTATCTTCTTTTATATAATTTTAGGATAAATTATAAAAAATATTTGAGATGAATATAATTACTTTTTTTTTTGCTATGATATTAAAAATAAAAATATTTTCAAAATAAAATATATGATAATACATCATTTTACTATTTTTGAAAAAAACACCTTTTCATAACTGAGTTATACTCAAGTAATAAATTTACATAGTTTTATAAATTTATATAGTTATTTAGTATCATGATTTACTTCTCTTTCAACAGATTTTGGAATACACAGTGAAATAACATCTAACATAAGCATTATCACACATTACATTAACATTATCATTTTTTACCTCACATAAAATATATTATAAATTAATTTTTAAAAAAAGCTTACAGTGAATTTTTTTAATTAAAATAATTTTCTTAATAAAAAAACTTAATGTGCTTCTCTAATGGTGTAAAAAAATCTTGTCACATCACTCTAGTAAATGACAAACTCAAATTGGTAAACAAAAAATCTTTAATTTTTAGAACCCTAGTCGATTTAAATAAGAGTTAATCCATCAATTAACTTAAGATAAAACTAACTTAATGAAGGACTGAAAACTAATTAGATGCCAACACATTAAAATATTTAATTGAAATGACAAAATCATCTATCTAATTAGAAGTTGCAAACAAACAAAGAAACCTTTTCAGCTATCAAATAGAAGAAACTAAAAACAATCTATGTTATATATAATGATACATGCACACATTGTTGAACAAATATCCTAAGAAACGTTTCCTTTCGACGCAAACCTTGATCTTCGAGTTGTAACAACACTAATCTCGTCTTCGATACATTTATGAATCTGAAAGGATGAGTTTATGCTTCATTGTACACACTGGAACTTAGGATTTGTTTCATTTATCTCCGACGAAAATGGTACTGAAACTACTTGGTCCAAGGAAGTGACCCGGGAAATGGAACTGGCCCACAGTAGCTGAACAAGCCTTTTAGCTCAGGGCAACCGTCGGGGTAAGGGACAAACCGGTGAAATGGATCTCTAGTTAGTCTCTTCCGGTGAAGTGTACCGAAACATCCATATGGGTCTTCTTGAAACTGAGCCCGAGCAAGAGCTTCACCTTTCTCTGCAGCCTCTTGTGCCCCTGGGGCAGTAGGTGTACCGACATAGAAGAAACTCCTTTCTGGAAATCCTATCGCCGGTCGGTGCAGGTGTGCAAATCTCTCTCTCTTGAAATCATAGCTTATGACCTGACACCAGAGTTCAACTGAACAAAATCATTTGTAATACACATGATATGAAGGCAAAAATAATAAATGGCGAGCAAGAATGTCAGAATTCAGTCGGCAAAAACATTTTGAATATCAAAACATTCAGATCTGGGTAGGAAATATTTTGTCGCACAAGTATGCATACTCAAGATATCAAAAAGAAAGGGGCAAATTACAGTTTAAGCAACAGATGGATAGGACAACTTCATTTTGCATATCTATCTAACTTTAACTCAACTTGGCATCGACTTTGTTCTTAAATTGGTCTGTCACCGAATTTCTCCTAATTCTTTTCCACTGATGATCTTCATCACGACGAGCTAGTTCAATCCCTCTTAGGTGATTAGTAAGGAAGCAACTGCTTTTACACTGCAACCAAAGCACACCCTTACGTTCTCTCTCCTCATGCCACTGCAAAGGCCGCAACATTACTCAAATGAGTGGCGAACTTCCAAATGCATAGACTAGAGCCCAAATGCATTCTTCAATTGATTAGCAAAGATCGAGGATTATATTGGTTGGTATGATATGACCCCTCTTGAACCAATTTGATTTGCCAAAATGAAGTTCACTAAAGCTCGTATGAAATTTTGGATAACAGAGTACTTATATAAATTTGAGGAACTCCACATACGTAGTGAAGCTAAAGAAGATCCTAGAATTATCCTTATTTACTTCATTGACGGACTTATAAGAGTCTCCACGTTCCATCATAGCTCTCCTACTGGAACCCCATCATCTTATAAGGCATCTTAAACAAAAAAAAAAACCATTAACTTAATTAATCGCGGAACTATCATCCAATGAGCAAAGGCCAACTCACAAAGTCGAAGGATAGAGAGATCTGACCCTAACTAAAAAAATGTGCAATGTTAGAACTATCATAGGAGTCATGTAGCATCAAAATAACCACATAGAGTGTTGTTCATAGAACTAGAGCACTCCCTTAATCGTGAAGTCACATACTCTCCAACCCTAGGAAGTGATGACAACATTGAATCCACAGACGATATCCTAGAAGCTGAAAGTGGTGAAGGAGAAGCAATCATACTAGAACCTCACTCGAACTCTTACAAAGTAGAACGGATCAATCAAACTTCCCTTTCGATTACGCGAGATGAGATGAGACCATATACTAATAAAATTTGGTGATGTACTCCCTAAGAACGTAGCTCACATCATTCTCAATAGAGCCTGATTTTTTTAGCGCTCTATAACTCACCATGAGAGAGAAAACACCAACGTCTTTAAACACAATGGGCAAAATACCAAGTTGTTACTGTCCTAGCCTAACCTAGCCTAACCTAGTTAAACCAAGACCCAGGTTTGCCCAACCTTCATGGTACTTCAAGGTAGTCTCTTCACCTTCTTACACATTTTTAATTTGAAAAAGAAGGGAAAGACATAATTGCCCTAGTAGCTGAGACCTTAAGGTTGTCTTAGATGAGTATCAAGCCATGAGGAATTGCCACCTTTGTGCATGAGTAAACATTCAATAAACCTCATTCTCATATAGCTAACCTCAATCACATTCATTAGAATCACGAATCAAGTCCTAAAACCTTGTATACGAAAAATTTTAGTAGTTTACTTTAATGACATCCTTATCTATAGCAAAGAGCATGACACCCACCTAGAAGGAATCCACCTAGTCCTTGAGAAGTTGTTTGTCAGCTTGAAGAAGTGCTCCTTACAATCGCAAATTCTCTACATGTGTATTTATTATCTTTGGAATAAAGGGTTCAGGCCAATCCTTTATTGCCTTTGCTGATGTTTGTCGTTAACAAGAAGTTTAATCAATAAAGTGTTTGTGTTGTCATCATTCATTATGCAAAGGAAGATGAAATAGCATATTATGGCAACTAATTCTATTACAAGATTATTAATTAGCAAACATTAGACTAGCATCAACTCAGTGCACTAGATACATTCTAATACAATCCTAATTTTAAATTGAATTTTAAATTAAGAAATTCAAATTTAGAAAAGGTATGAGCTAACAGTTCGACAAAGGAAATAATGATAGGAAAGTGAAGCTCACAGTAATATTCTGAGGGTAAGAGCCTGTCAGCTCACGAAAACGACAAACACTAAAAAGAAGGTTCTCAAAGCTATCCCGTGCATGTTCCTCTGTGAGTGTTCTATCCCTGACACTATCTTTGTGTCCTGCAAAGGAAGATTAACAAAAAAAAAAAAAACTAAATGGAAAGAGCAAGCATAGCGCTTAAACAAAATAATGGTAGATCAAATGACTGAGCAGACAACAATTGATGATGTAATCCTTTTGGAAAAGGCCTTGCGAATGTCAAAACTATGCAAGTCAAATTGGGCATCTGATACATCCAAAACTTTGAGAATATTTCTGTGTGACAATAATAATTCAACTACAAAGAATATACATGTGTGCCACATCTATCAATTTCCTATTTCATTTCCAATATTAATCATGGAGGAGGTAAAAATATTGTAATATCTAATCACCCAGATCAAAAAAAAAAACTAACTAACAAAGGAGTCATGTTATGTTGAAAGAGCAAACAAAGAACACACTTTGACCATTCAAAGTGTAGGATTGATTTACAAGTTAAAGAACAAGATGCTAAGGAAGGAACAAAACATATATCATTAAGATACAATATAAGTGATACGTGTTAGGACCGAAGGAATTTAGATATCTCCATAATGATATGATATTGTCCACTTTGGACCTAGGCCCTTATGATTTTGCTCTTGGGCTCTCTACCCAAAATGCCTCATACCAATTGAGATATTTTTTCCTTATGAGCTCATGATCTTTCCCATGTATTTTTAATGTGAGACTTTGTTTGCAAGGACCACAGGGCCCCCCGTCCAATCCTCGACCCACCATGTCATTCTGCCCCTCGGTCCACCCGACCTACTAGGACTTCCTTGCCTAGCTGCAACCAGGACTGTCTACCTGGTATCTGGTCCTCTTGATCCGGACATGAGAGCCCCACTTCCTTTGATCGAGGTCAATATTCTACTCACATTACTCGATTAGACCATAGCTCTTGTGCACAGTCGACGGTTAGACCTTCTGACAGTCCGGGCTCTGATACTAATTTTTAAGACCGAAGGAATTTAGATATCTCCACAATGATATGATATGGTCCACTTTGGGCCTAGGCTCTCATGGTTTTGCTCTTGGGCTCTACCCAAAAGGCTTCATTCCAATGAAGATATTTTTTCCTTATAAAGCCCATGATTTTTCCCAAGTGTTTTCAATGTGGGACTTTGTTTGCAACCTTACGACCCCAACAATATGCAGCCAAAGAAAATAATAACTAGTACAGACGTATGCAAAAAATACAATCAGAATACTAGACAACATGTATAACATATACATAAAATCAGTATTTACATAATGACAGAAAGAGAAAAAGGGAACAAAGTACTTGGAGAATGGAGCTGGGTTCCATAAATATAAACTCAATAATTTTTCTTTTCTGAATCTAAAAGACTAAACCAAGAGGTTCACAAGAAATGGAACAGTACTTTAAAATTCCTTAATTTCATTATATCTTGCTGCCTTGCAATTAAATAGAAATATCTTCCTGATACTCGTAACATCTTTCTTTCCAATCCCTAACAAATAGACATCTAGCAAGAAAGGCATGGACACATCCTTTCCCCTTAAGTTTTATTCACCATAAATGTATAGGACACCTCAAAAACAGAAAATAAAAGGCTGAATATCAACTAATGAGGATGGCGCCATTATGCTTTACCATGTTGCTTAACGAAGCAAGTTTGACCATTAAAAGGACTTTCACATCAACCACAAAATCTGAGAGCCTTTCTATCAAACTTTAAGTACATCTCCTATTTAGCTTGAAGATAACTAAAAACTGAAACTCATAGGCTAACAAAGGATATAAAAATTGATCAAGACAGAAAGATTCACTACAAAACATACAAAAAATAATAGTAAAATATGCCATGATTTTGGTTGAATTAAGTAAAAGTTTGGGAAGTGATGATTAGCCCATTTATTAAATTGGGGAAAGCTAGAACCGGCAGATATGAGAGACGGTGTGAATCAGCTACAAAAACATTTCAATGTTTCAGAGTGTGCATTTTCAACTAGATGATAAAAGTATGGTTCTAGAATTGATTTTCTCTATGCCTCCATAATCAATTCCTTGGATAACACATTTGCAATTAAGAAATACAACTAAGACAACACTTTTTTGCCTTTGCAGGATTGGATTCAACAAAACTCTTCCTAATGATTTATATAATGGGTATCAAAGGATCGTATACACATTGTGGCATGGCAGTCTTGAAACATACCAGTCATGGTAAATGTAAAATAAATAAATAAAAACTCTAAAATCTAGCATTTTAAAATTGTCATTCTAGGTTTTCTTTTAGCTTTCAGACATGAACATGCACAATGAAGATGATGAATTTTAAGGCAGCCAAAGAGCCTTACAAAAGTAAATTTCACTTGACTTTTACAAGTTCACAAAGAGTTAAATTCGGGTTGTGCCAATTGAAAATCAGCAACAATGCAAATTGAGAAAGAAAGAAAAAATGTGTTTGCCTAAACCTAGTTCATACTATTGAATATTTATCCTCTTTTTATAGCAGATGACAAATGATGAATTTCTATACAAACCCCCGGTGTCAATTGACGTGAAAGTATGGAAGAAGGTTGCTTCACAAATTAAGGGATAAGCGATCATACCAAACCAGCCTTTAGACTCTGCAACAAACCAGTAACTTTGTGCTTCACTGCGAGGGCCGCCGTCCTTTCGGGTTTCCCCACCACTAAATAGAAGAAGTGCTCCCTCATCCTTCGCTGCACTCTCCACTCCCACTTGGATGTGTGCCAAGAATGTAGCTGCCTGCCCCGGGTTCTTCTGATAGGGTTCTAGGAACCATGAATCCTCATTGTCAAACTTACCGCAGCTGGTGCTCGTGTAAATTGAATGTCCAGCAACCATCACAAGATTGTGAAGATTTGGCAGTGGATACGAGCCTGAGCTCAGACCCAAGTCACCACTTCTCCGGAAATCCATCATTTGAAGCTTCCTTTCGTACAAAGAAAGCACTACCAGGATGGCGATACCAAAGGACAAAGAGGTGAGAAAGACTGCAACTGGGTGAAGCTTGTAGAAGTAATAAATGCGGTTTGAGATAGAATGCATCATCCTGATGGGAGCCATAAATTTAGAATTCTTAGGCTTACGAAAGCTCTTCCTGGAGTTTCCTGACTCCAAATCGAAGTCACCTCGGGTGTAAGCATGAAAAGCTATGGGATTTCCTGATCCAAATGACTGATTGTTCATAATCGCATTCGGAAAGCGACCAAGAAAGCTTCAATTAACCTCGAAAGACATCTACCGATCAGGAGAGTATAGAAGAAGGGGGAGAAATTCTAATTTTGCTAAAAGATAAAGGGGAAACCAACAGAAATCAAGGTAAAGAAAAAAAAAAGCGAAGAGGGATCTCCGATGTTACCTCAAATAAACAAAAGAAATAAGCGCGAAAACATTAAACAAACTGAAAACATGGGGAGATCGACGATTGACGCGACTTGAATAATGACGATCCCTCAGATTCGCCGGTGACGGCGACGAGCGATCCCCGTGACGAGGAGGTCGACACCGGCGTCAAAAACGGGATCCAAAATCACGAGAAGATTGAACGGGAGTTGGAATCGAGGAATTGACTCATAGGAAATTTCACTCGATCTTTTTGGGAATTTCAGAAATAAAAAAATAATAAAAAATCAAAGGGCTCCTTAATCGTAAGGATCAGCAATTTACTAAGGGTACATAATATTTTATATTATCTAAAAAATATTTCAAAAGTTTATATTATTAAAAAAATATATATTTTTTTCTCATTTTATCTTAAAATTAATATTTTTTTTCTCTTTCATTTATATATAATATTTCTTTTTTCTATTAAATTAAAAAAATATTTCTCTCTCCTAAACAAATACTAACAAAGTTTAAATCACTATTATTAATCTTTCAAAATCATCACTAGTATAAAGATCAACATCACGTTAGTGCTGGTTTCACTAGCATCATAGTGATATTAATTTTTTAGTATGTTAAATTGTAATGTTTATATTTTAAAAAATAATAAAAATGACATATTTAAACTCTAAAAGACTAAAGGAATTTATAGGAATTAGAATTAGTTCAATCGGAGCTCTCTAGGTCTATCAATAGATTTTGACCCATTGATGAATCCAGAGAGCTCCGATTGAACTAATTTCAATTTTTATGAATTTCTTCAGTATTCTGGAGTTCAAATATACTATTTTTTTTAAATAATATCATAATTTAACACATAAACAATCAGCACCAATGATAATGTTGATCTTCCAAAACCAGTACTATTGTTGGTGTTGGTCTTGGAAGACCAATACCACGTTGGTGTTGATTTTTAGTATATTAAATGATAGTGTTTATTTTTTTAAAAAAATAATTAAAAAAGACATATTTGAACTCTAGAATATTGAAGAAATTTATAAGAATTGAAATTAGTTCAATCGGAGCTCTCTAGATCCATCAATAAGTTTTGGTTAAAATTAATTGATGGATTTAGAGAGTTTCGATTGAACTAATTCCAATTCACATGGATTTCTTCAGTATTTTAGAGTTCATATATGTCTTTTTAATTATTTTTTAAAAAATAAATACTATAATTTAATACACCAAAAAATTAGCATCATCATGATGCTGATTTTTTAAAACTAGCACCAACGTGGTGTTGATCTTGGAAGATCAACGCCAGTAGTTTAAACTCGATCAATATTTATTCAAAAGAGAGGGAAAAAATTAATTTAATAAGAAAGAGAAAAAATATTACATACAAATGAAAGAAAAAAAAATATCAATTTTATCATAAGGATAAAACGAACAAAAAAATACATCTTTTGAATAATATAAATTCTTGTGACGTCATTTGAATAATATAAAATATTAAATATGTTTTTTTAGTAAAATATCGTCAAAATAAAGTAGCACCTTTCATATAACTCCTCAAATCCTAAGTTTTCACTAAAATACCCCTAGTGAGAATATGAAATGTTTTGATGGAAGCCCCCCTCGTTCGAATAGCTTGTTCCCATCTACGTTTGGTCGAGTAAGAAATACTGCTACTACTTCTTCTTCCGAAACACTGTTTTTGAACGCTTCCACTCTTGCAAGCTCAAGCCCCAGGACTCGGCACATATAATAAATATATGATATTCTATCCAGATTGAATATGTGTTAATTTTAGAGTTTCATCGTATACAAAAATTTCATCATGCGCTTATCATCTATGCTCCCGTCGAATCTTTCTTCGTATAATATGAGCTCATTAATATGACAGTTTCATATTTTTTAAAATTATATTTACTCATATGTACAAAATTAATAAAATAAATAAATTTGAATAAATATTCAATTTATTAATATTTATGAATAGAACAATGATCACAAATAAAAGTTTTTTTATTAAACTTATAAAAAAATTAAGTGAATAAATAATATTAAGCTCACTAACCACATAAATAAATATTTAAAATATAAAATATAAAATTTTGAAACAATTAATAAAAATCAAATTACTACAAGTACATTTTTGTTCGACAATTATTATATTTTTAAAATTAAGAATTATTGTGTCTATTGTTATAAATGGAAATTATTTAACAGTAGTGGGATAAACTTGTTTTCTGGATGAGATAATATATAAAAAATGCAAATCATATTGCCTTTAACTATTTTCATAATTATGTATCTATTAGTACTTTTATGGAACGCATACAAAGAAAATTAGTTATTATTAAATATTATGATGCTTCAGAATCAACTTACATATTTGTTGAGTCTCTTAGAGATTTAAAAGAGAATAGCTAATCTAATATTGTTATCAAGATTAAGAATCAATGTGAGTTCATATTTTTTTTATTAAACAATTATTTTACTCAATAAAAAACTCATATATCAAATATTATTAACGTATAAGGGCCTTAAGATTATTTAATTCAAACAAGAGAAGAAAAGGTAGAAAAATGCTATATGGGAAGTAGTATAAGCATGTGTAATTATGTTTAACATTTATTATAATGTGTATATTTGTCATTAATAATTTGTCTCTAATTACCATAAGCTCCTCAACAACAAGATGCAAAACAATGTGCTTATTATGTGATAAGATTTATGAGATAAATTATTGAAAAAGTTGAAACTATCGAGAGAGATTCATTACGATCAATAGTAATATTATCTTGCTTATTTTAAATTATTTGAAATAACCTATTTAAAATTGGCAAAGTCAGTGTTGATTGTTTTTTTCATTAACATAATATGCGTGTGTTCACAGTTCACACAAGCGAAGTACTCTCAGGAAGAAATTGATGAGGTGCGTTCTGAGTTGGCAGAATGTATACCAGATCATATTTATGAGTATGTATGGAATGTTGGTCGCCGTAATTCTATTTAGATTCAAGTTTATGTATGAGCAAACTGAAAAATAGTTTCGTAGCGATCTTTTTTCATTTAGTTAAAGTTTTATATATATATTGCACTTGGGGAATTCCATTTATTTGATTGGGGATGTTTGTGGCTGTTATATGATTTGATTCTATTGGTTTACTTGTTTATTTAGCATTATTGTCTTCAGATATTTGAACTAGTTTTGTAATAATTCAAGAATTATATATGTTAAATTAAGCGTAGATTAGACAACCAAGATGCAGAAGTAGAATGCTTGCAAATTAATTACATTGAGTTTAATCTATTAATTATGTGAGTTTATTTATTGTCTTGAGTTTAATATATAGTGTTGCATCTGTTGTTAGCTTATTGTCTTTATCAAATTTGTTTATTAGGTTTAATGTATTGATTATGTGAGATGTTTTATCTTAATTATAATGTAATAATTTAATGTATTGATTATGTGAGCTGTTTCATCTTAATTATAATGTAATAATTTTCTTCCTTGCAGATGAATATGAAAAGAAACTAGAAGTGGAGTCTTTGTTTTGCCAAGAAGGGTACTCATATATTTCTGAGAAGATGCAATATTACCAGAAAGATTCAATCCCAGAAGTAAAAATATGTTGGAACTAATATGCATGTCTAATATATAAGATTTTTGTTTTTATATAGTATTAACATGGATTCAAATTTTGTGAATTATGTCTATATTTTTTCTTTGAATTGTATGAAATATTTTTGGTTCAATAATAAAAAGATTGATCACTTATATTTTCATGATATTTTAATTAGTGTTATTTATAAGGGTTTAATTAAGTAATTTGTGGTGTAAATATAATAGATAATAATTTTATAAATAAAAAATTAATAATTTTTATCTTTTACTAAAATAATTATATTTTAAAAAAGACCATGCTTTTTTATTTATTAAAAAAACATTGTTTTTGCTAAAAAAAAATAATATTTTTTATATATTATAAAAATTTTAAATGACAATATTTTTTATACGTTCTCTTTGAGCAAATTTTTAATAATAATATTTTTAACAACATCTTTTTAGCCATATAAATAACGTATAAAAAACGTTGTTTTTAATTTTTCTTATAGTGGAGGAGGAGGAAAGAGCTGTTGTTGATAGTTTGTGGGTGACGGTTGGAGCTCTTGCTGAGATGTTGGGAGGAGAATAACAAGAGATGAAGAAGGCTTGCTGCTGTTGGATTTCTGTAGAAAAGAAAGAAAAAGAGAGAATCTATGCTGGAATTTGGTATTGGAAGAGGGCAGCAACAATTGTTGATGCTGCTGTGAAAGATAAGGAGATGGGAACAAATAAAGAGGGGAAAAAGAAAAAAGAAAAAGAAACAGAGCTCAGCCCGTGAAAGGAGGAGGTGACAATTCAATGGTTGGAAGATGATGTTGCTGGAATATTAAGGTAGAAGAAAATTAAGAGGTGTTGAATATATGTAAATGGAAAAGAGATAGAGAGGAAAGAGACTCTATTGTGAATAAGATTTTAGTTTTATATTGGAAGTTTCAAAGTAAGTTTGTTGGTTTATATTGTATCACAAGCATGATAGTTGTGAACAAATGCATTGACAGAAGCTCTCTCTCATATGTGAGTGTGTAGAGAGTGCAAATCTAGGGTTTGGATTTATACTGAACTATGTTGACTCATGTGCGAGTATGACCTGCGCGCCTCGAATGCCGAACCTCTTGGGTGAAATGACCATTTCGATCTTCTTCCTCGCATCTGGGCGGTTGTCTCTGTTGGGTTTACAAGGTTGCAAGTAAAGTCCCACATTAAAAATATATGAGAAAGATCATGGACTTATAAGGGAAAGGAAAAGACATCTCCATTGGTATGAGACCTTTTGGGTAAAGTCCAAAAATAAAACCATGAGGACTTAGGCCTAAAGTGGACAATATCATACCATTATGAAGATATCTAAATTCCTTCGGTCCTAACAATTGGTATCAGAGCCCGAACTG
>JBBUKS010000029.1:9323315-9335206 GCA_038050645.1 Hedychium gardnerianum
GTATATTGAACGAACATAAACAAACTCTTATCAAGCTGAACACCAAGCTTGTTCACGAACGTTTGGTTCATTTACAGCCCTAGTGGGAAGCTGGTTTACATTCAAGATGATAATTTTAAAAGTTCGCTTTGCGGGACTACCCCTGTCACTAGAGTTCCACGGTTCATCTAAATTATCGCTTATACTCTATGATATCAAATTGGGATAAAGTCATTAAGCCCTAAGATAGTTATCTCTTCGTGGGAAGCCGATTTATATTCAAAATGATAATTCTAAAAGTTCGCTTTGCAGGACTACCCCTGTCACTAGGGTACACGATTCATCTAGATTATCATCTTTACATTGTAATCGACTCCCAATGTCCTAAGGCAATCATAGTTTACACCATAAAATAGGAACAAGAAATATACATGTCATTCAATAGATAACAAAGCAAATACCTAAGACTAGTGTCAACAATTACATCGTAACTACTTCCTAATCCTAGAATCCGGAGAACTACTCCATGGAGAAGAAAATACAACCAATAGACAACAAATTAAGCATCTTATAACTCGAAACCGAAGATAAAGAGAAGAGAATGCTTATCCATGAATTTTCGGTGTCTTTGAAAAAGATTTCAAGCTCCGAGGATGGACGGATCATCGACGGCTCTTGGATGGCAGCTCTAGGGTTCCTCTCAAGGGAAGAAACCTCTTCTAGGGAAGGGGATGGAGTCCCAAATCCCCGATCCCCCAAATAATAATCTCATGAGTTCTTTTATAGTCTCCCAAGTTGGTTCAATCTGTTGGAGTGTCGGGGCTTCGCCAAAACAAGGTTTTTGGCCCTTATGGTTTTCTCAGGTTTCACCCTAAACCAAACTTGTAGATATTGAGATTATCTTCAATTTGATAGGTTGTAGGCCCCATGGCTCTAACCGAGCTAAAAGTTATGCTCATTCGGAGTTTGGTCTGCTGAACCAAGCCGCCTTAGGACAGAAAGACACGGCCATGCCTAAAAGACACGGTCGTGTTTTTGGCTGCAGGAGGTTGCCGTGTCGAAGGCCTTCGGAGCCTCTGGAGTCAAAAGGTACGGTCGTGTCAGAGGCTGTCGAAGGCTCCAGACTCCATTTTTGCTCTATTTCGCATCTGATTTTCATGGAGGAATATGCCTGTGTCATGAGACACGGTTAGAGCATGTTCTTTGATAAAAACTCTAATTTGATAACTTTTGAATGTCTTTTTCTTCTCGTATAATCCATGGTCATGTACTATGTCGGAATGCATGTTCTAAAGCTTCTTTGCTCCGTTTTATCTTCAAATTTGCATCCTATCAACAAAAATATGCAAAGGACATTTCTCCGAACAAGAAAAGTAAATGTAATGAAAACACTAAAAAGAAGATGCATACATGCAAAATATGCTCATGAAATGCAACAAAATGTATGCTAAACAATGCTAAAAACACGTAAGAAATACACACATCAAACACCTTAGGCACCAAACCTTTGATGAGTGGATCTGCTAACATGAAATTTATGCTGATGTACTCTATCATCACCTGATGACTCTGAACTTTTTCTTTAACTGCTAGAAACTTGATGTCGATATGCTTTGACTTCGAGGAACTACGGTTATTCTTAACATAAAGTTTTGCAGTTTTATTATCATAGTTGATCTTTAATGACCTACCAATGTCATCAATGATCTCTAATGTTATGATGAAGTTCTACAGTCAAATTTCGTGATTGGATGCTTCATAATAGGCTATCAACTCGGCCTCTATAGTGGAAGTGGCTATTAGCATCTATTTGACATTTTTCCACGATATAACTCTTCCAACAAGTATAAAAATATAGCATGAAGTGAACCTTATGTTATCCAAGCATTCAGAAAAATCATAGTCTGAATATCCAATCACCTTTAGGTGATCAGACCTCCAAAATGTGAGCATGTAATCTTTAGTTTTCTACAAATATCGCATCACTCGTTTCACTCCTTTACAGTGCATCGATCCTAGGTTACTTAAATATCTACCTAACATCCTCAATATATACACAATGTTCAGACGTGTATAAACTTGTGCATACATGAGACTTCCTATAGCTGACACATATGAAAAATGTTACATCTCCTTTATTTCAAGTTCAAATTGTGGACACTATTGCAACTGAATCTATCACCTTTAGATACTGGTGTATCACCAAGTGCATAGTTTTGCATGTTATACTATATAAGCATCTTTTCAATATATGTTTTTTATGAAAGTCCAAGAATATCTCTTGAACGATCACGACATATCTGTATACCTAAGACAAATGATATTTCACCAATTTTTTTTATTTCAAAATTACTTGATAGAAATGACTAGTTTCTTGCAGCAAATCTTTATTATTGCTTGCCAGTAATATATCATCCATATATAAGACAAGTATAATGAATTTGCTCTCACTGAGCTTGACATATATGTATTGATCCACAAGGTTCTTCTTAAAACCAAATGAAGTAACTACTTGATCAAATTTTCGATATTATTGACAGGACACCTGTTTCAAATCATAAATGATCTTCTTTAATTTACATACTAGGTTCTTTGAATCTTCAAACTCAAATTTTTCCAATTGTACCATGTTTATAGTCTCCTTAATATCATCATTGAGGAATACATTCTTTATGTTCATCTAACATAACTCCAAATCAAAATGAGCTACAAGTGTCATGATTATCCTAAGGGAGTTTTTCATCGATACAGACGAGAAAGTCTTTGTAATCAATGTCCTCCTTCTGAGTGAATCCCTTGGCAATAAGGAGAGTCTTATACTTTTCGATATTGCCTCTTGAATCCCGTTTGATTTTAAATACAACCAACAAGTTTCGTATCTTCAGGCAATTCAACAAGTTCCTATATGTCATTGTCTGTCATAGACTTCAACTCATCTTTCATAGTTTTGATCCATCTCTCGGGATCAAAGCAATGTTTGATTTCTTAGAAAGATGCAAGATCACTTTTCAACCCTATGTTAAAATCATGCTCTTAGAAATAAACATAATCATGGGTAACCGTGGATCTCTGTTCCCTCGTGATCACCTTAAAGGCACTTGTTATTGAGGTGGTTGAGCTACTTGCTCATCAATATGAGGCAATATCTCAACCTGAGTGGACCTCCAATTGCATTGGAGATGACATGAGAATATCTTGGTTCACTACTCCAACTGGACGTACAATATCCATAATATAGGGTATGAGTATCATACCATTATTCGTTGCACTTGTAGTGACCATAGAAGGATCATCAATGCTCTCCTCAAAAGATATGTCCATAACCTTAGTTCTCTCATTGTCCTCAATAAATTTGACATTTTCCATCTCGAAAAAAGACTTATTTGATGGGGTCATAAAATTTATAGCCCCTTGACTTATCAAAGTATCCCACAAAATGGTAGCTCACAGTTCTTGAATCCAATTTCTTTTCATTAGGCCTATAAGATCTAACCTCAGTTGGACAAACCCAGACATATAAATACCTAATGCTAAGCATCTTACCCCATCCACATCTTGTATACGATTTTGGTCACTACCTTACTAGGTACTCTGTTAAGAAGATATACTGCAGTCTTGAGTGTCTCACCCAAAAAAAACTCTGGTAATGAAGAAAAAATCATTATATTTTTATCGTATCTTTTAGGGTACGATTTCGTCACTCAAGTACACCATTATGACTAGGAGTACCAGACATGATATACTGAGGTACGATCCTGCACTGAGCAAGGTAATTCACAAAAGGTCCAGGACATTATTCATCTAATTCGTCATACCGACCATAATATTCACCACCATAATTAGATCTAACGTTCTTAATTTTCATACCTAGTTGATTTTCAACTTCGGCTTTGAAAATCTTGAACATGTCCAAGGATTGCGACTTCTCATGAATAAGGTATAAATAGCCATATCGTGAGTAGTCGTCTATGAAACTAATAAAATGTGTATGTCTGTTCCAATATGCCTTAGGGAACAATCCACAAATGTCTTTATGAATTAGTTTCAAGACGTCACTATATCAGTTTGCACCCTTATTTCTCTTGTCAATCATTTTTCCCTTAACACACTCTATGCAAACATTAAAGTCTGGCATATCAAGAGAATCGAGAATTTCATATGACATTAACATTTCTAGACATTGTTTAGATATATGTCCTAAATGCTTATGCCACAACATAGACGAATTCTCGTCAGTTAAATTATGTTTCACACATATACTATGCATAATTATATTATCATTAGTAGGAGTTAAGGTGTTTAATTTATAAAGCTTATTAATCAAGGAACCATTGTCAACCAACACTAAATTAAAAAAAAATACTGATAATCTTGTATAGTGACACTTATGTGAGTAGTAGCCCCCACAAGCATAGCCGAGTTGGTACTCGGGTGAGGAGTTGCCACAATAGGTCTCGGGTTCGAATCACGGGGTTTACCCCGTGCTTGGCCCCCTCACCTAGGAGGCCACTCGGCTAGCCGAATGGCCTCCATGATTTACTCCCTTCCAATATGCTTGGGCCGGTCTTGGAGGGGCCCCCAGGGTGAGAGTTATCATATTTTTCTATAACTTATGTGAGTAGTAGCACAAATATCTATCCACTAAGTGTCATTGGGTACAATAGATAAGCTAACTTCTAAACTGACAAAGTTAAGAAGTTTACCTTTCTTAGAACGCTAGTTGACGTATTTGCGGCAATCGTTCTTCATGTGGCCCTTCTTCTTACAGAAGAAACAAGGAGATTTCTTATCTTGTTTCTTTTGCTCTTTATGCCCATAAACCCCAGAATTTGCAGTTTATTTACCTTTGGTTTTGTTATTGGTCCTCTTTCTCTTGTTGCTCGAACCTTGATAAGTGAATGCAAAATGATCACTTTCAGATGTAGCTCGCCTCGGTCTCTCCTCCTTTTGCATACATTGAGTTATAAGCTCATTTAATATCAATTGCTCTTTTTGAGTATCATATGAAATCTTAAAAGGAGTGAACTGTTCATGCAAATACATCAAGACAAAATGCACTAACGTATTCTCTGTCATTTCAAGTTTCAATGCCTTTAGTCTTATGGCGATATTAGACATCTCCATGATCTACTCCCATATGTTACCCCTTTCCATTATATTGCATGGACACCAACTTCGAGAGAAGTGTGGTTGTCTCAACCATTTGTTTGACAAGAATCAGTCTGCTAATTGCTTTAGGAAAGATCTCACATCCTCCTCTTCGGTTATTGAGTTCTATAGTGCTTCTGGAATTGAGAGTTTCATGATGCTCAGACTCATGCGATTCGATCGCTTCCACTTATCAAATTTAGTCATCTGCTCTATAATGCTAGCACTAGTCAACGGTGCGGGGCAATTGTGTCTCAATGCATAGTCCAAGTGCATACAACACAAGAATATGGTAATGTATTCTTTCCCTTGGGCAAAGTTTGATCCAGTAAGTGTGGGGATGTTGTTAATGTTAACAGTTATAGATCATAACTAAAGCCAAGAACATAGATAGAGATATTTATAAGAAATTATGCAATAAAACATGCATGTAAATGAGCTCTTAATGAGATATCAAATGTAACATTACATTTTAATCTTTGGACTAAAATGCAATTTGTTAGCGGTAGTCTCTATTATAATTCAAACTTTAGTTGACTACATAATATGTCTTCCTTTAGGCTGACATATTCTGTACATAATTAACACTTTATGTGAGCTATATGAGTTCATAGCTCTCAACAACTTTAATCAGTCATGTAATATATCTTCCTTTGGGCCGACATATTAAGCGCATGATTCAGACAAGAAATTTTGTTCCTTAGTTATGAACTACCCTTAAACATATATCTGACCTAAAAATAATTTTTATTTGGGCCAATTACTTTTAGCATATATGTACGTCTATCAACACAAAATATACTAAATCTACCTAAAGCATCTTCCTTTAGGCCAACAAATTAGTTCAATTTAGTAACATATGTATAAATAGACTTAAGAAAACCATGCGAGACCTAAAAACTAGGTTTCCAGACATAACACAGCCAAGGTAGACACTTAAGGTGGACTGACCCCACATGACTTGGCCGTGTTTTTTAAACACGACCGTGGCGCACATCAACACACCTTGGCCGTGTTCTTTAACACAACCGTGTTTGGCTCGTCCAAAATGTCACACGACCCTATCGTGTTGGCCAACACAGCCATGTTCGGCCCGACCAAAAATGACTTGACTAGAGCGTTACACGGCCTTGCCGTGTTAGCTAACACGACCGTGTTTGGTCATGTTTGTCCCCAGCGTGCCAAATGGCCTAGTCGTGTTTTACAACTCGGTTGTGGAGTGCACTAGCATGCCACATGACTTGGCCATGTTTTCAACATGGTTGTGGCGTGCCAAAAATCTAACCCTAAATTACATATTAAATGTACGGTTGTTTTCAAAAACGATGGCGGTTACCGTCGTTCTTTGTGAAAAAACACTAAAAACTCAATAACATCGTCTATCCTAGGTTTTCTTTTCTAGATTTTAAATGAACAAAAGTTTTATGCTAGGAAAATTGAATCTAGCATTAAAAATAATGAAATCGACGAAAACCCTAACTTTATTGCTATAGAAAACAACGAAACAATCGTGGCTCTGATACCACTTATTGGGAATCTTGTTTCTAAACCGCATGAATTCTAACCAAGATGAACTCGATAAAAGAAAACAAGACATGCACAAGGATCTAGTTTTATCAAGTTCTATAGAAGAAAATAAATACATAAGATAAGATGATGGACCTAAATGTAGAGGAATAACGATCATCTATAAGCATCGTCCAAGACACTGAAAATCCTGCGGAGAAACGCAGAGGGGTTGGTCTTCCGAAAGAACTAGGTTGACGGCGTCGTAGTTTCTTCGCGGATGGGAAGCGTAGAGATTTGTTCGAATTCCTAATCCAAAGGGGATCATGCCCTATATATATGAACCCATCCGTTATCATTAATGATAATAGTGCGGGTTAATGGATTCTACACATATGAACCTCACATCCAATAACCTAAATCTTCAACAACCATTAGTGAGATCACTAGATGGGTTTGGTTTTCTTATTGACACATATTCTTATGTCACAAATCATATGTGAGCCCACCAAACAAGATGAAATCCAACACTTGAGACCATAGTTTGTAAGATCGTGATTCTACACAAGATCAATTTGGAGTCAGGATCAGATCTGTCGAGATCGAATCGTAGAATCATACCATCATGGTAAAACCCTTAAAAATTTATGGTACATGATTAATAATTAAAAAAATATCTAAAAAGGTCATTTGTATATAAATAGATTAATAATTTTACATATACATGCAACACTCGATACCACATATGACATTATTATTTGATACCAGACAAAATAACGATTATTTTGTAAGCTAGTTCTAACAAAGAATGTTTTAGGGAAGACACATGAAATCGCCAGAGTTTAACTGAATAATATCAACTCAAATAAAGATAATGCCCTTGTTGGTGCAATCAGTCTCCAGAGTTTCAATGTTTGACAATATATCTATGTCTAGTCAAGTTTGACCAAGAGTCGATCCAAACATAACCTGATGTTTGGATGTGAGCTAAGTCTAGTCAGGTTAAAGGTCAACTGGATGACAAACAAAAGTAAAGTATAATCAGGTCAAAGATTCACCGGATGACTAGCAAGGAAAAGTCCAAGATGACTAGATGTTTGGCAAGGGAAAACCCTAATAAGTTAAGAGAGAACCGAATGTTAGGCAAGGGAAAGTTTAGGCAAGTCAAGGATGACCGAAATTTTTGGCAAGTGGCAAGTCCAAGAAGGATGCTTGGCAAACCTTGATCCTAAGAGAGTAAACCTTAGGTGATGAGATCTTAAGGGAGTGAACCTTGGTGGTTAAAGTCTTAGAGGAACTCCAAGCAATAAGCCTAGTAGGTCAAGTAAACTTACAGGGTTAGGCTTGATCCTGAGGGACTGACCATTAGGTGGTAAAGTTTTGGAGGAGTAAACTCTAAGCAAGAGGTAAGCATAGTAGGTCAGACTACATATTAGGCTTGAGTGTTTACTTGTGTTTTGTATGACTATTTTGCAAGAACCTGGAGCTGGAAGCAAAATGGAGAGCAAACAAACACAATGTCTATTTTTGTCTTTATTTTTTATATTCCACTACGTACTAATCTGATTAGAAAAGAAAAAACACACAACAAAAGCAAGAAAAAGAGATGATCAATATTCACACCCTATATCGATCCCCACCGGTCCTGCAATTGATATCAGAGCTTGGAGGGCTCTCGATCGAACTAACTACCAAGGGAGCAAAGATGTCAAAAATTGAGGGAAAGAAAAGGTATAATTGTCAATTCAGTTTTTAAATTATATATTATATGTTTTAAGTACAGGGAGAGAGAACATTACAAAAATAAGTGCCCTACTCGTAATATTCATATAACACAACTAGCGACAAATGAGGACTGATGTCAAGAGTCCGAAAGAACAAAGAGCACATCGTGTGCTTTAAGTACAAGAAATCCTGCGACTATAAGAATCAATGCCTCGAGAAGAAGATGAAGAAAAAGTCAACAGAATTAGAAAAACATTTCATGTCGGTAAATTTATGAATTAAGAAAACAGCCTTTTTTTAGATGCATGTTAATAGTAATTTTTGTTTAGATAATACGTTTGACCAAGTAAACATAGATCTAGTTAACCATGAGAATAAATCTAACTTGAATAATTCAAAACTAATTAATTTTAATAATTCGAAATTAAATAATAATTTAATTAATAAAAATAATTCGAAATTGAATAAATCAATCATTAATAATTCAGAATTAATTAGTATTGATAATAAACTTAATCAAGAAAAATGATCAAGTCAATCTAGATCTAGATAAAAATTGATCAAGATTCAAAATCTTTTCTTTGATCAAAATAAATCTAAATTGAATAATTCAAATTTAATTAATTCCAAATTAACTAATAATCAAAATAACTCTAATTTGAACTAGTCTAATTTAACAAATTTAATTAATTCGAAATTAATAAATAATCAAAATAGATCTACTATAGATAATTCAAATCTTATTAATAATTCAAATTTAATAAATCTTATTAATAAAATTAATCAAGAATTTGATCCAATCAATCTAGATATTAATTAAATTGATCAATATCTTGACAATATCTTTGATCTATTCCATCAAGATAAAGTTAATTTCAATAATTCTAACTTAATTAATTTAAAATTAATTAATAATTCAACCAATCAAAATAAAATAATTTAATTAATAATAAAAAATAATTATCAAGATAAATCTAATTTGAAAAATTCAAATTTAATTAAATTAAATAATTCAAAATTAAATAATTAATTAATTAATCAATATAATCCTAAAAATGACTTGATCAATTCTAATCTTAAAAAAATTAAATAATTCATAATTAAATAATAAATTAATTAATCAAGATAATCCTAAAAATAATTTGATCAATTCTAATATTAAAAAAATTAAATAATAAATTAATTAATCAAGATAATCTTAAAAATAATTGGATCAATTCTAATCTTAAAAATTTAAATAACTCGAAATTAAATAATAAATTAATTAATCACGATAATCTTAAAACTAACTTGATTAATTCTAATCTTAAAACTTTAAATAACATGATATTAAATTAATTAATCACATAATCTTAAAACTAATTTGATCAATTCTAATCTTAAAAAATTAAATAACTCGAAAATTAAAAAATTAATTAATTAATTAATTAATTAGGATAATCTTAAAACTAATATGATCAATTCTAATCTTAAAAATTCAAATACTAAAAATATAAAATTAAATCCTCAACTTTTAAAAAATTTAAAATTAGAAAAGTAAAATAATACTTTGAAAAGTAAAATAACAAACATTAAAAACATAGACTTGGGTTACAAGTCTAAGTTAAACACAAATCAAGAAATTAAAATTTATAAACCAAGTTATAATCGGGTATCTTATAATTTTGGAACTAATTAATAAAATTATATCTAATGAAATAATAAAATTAATAAAAATCAAAATATGTCAAAGTGGGTTGACACATTCATGGGTCCACACAAAATACATCAAATCGAGAATTTGATATATTATTAGAAATCAACAATTATTATTTGATTAACTTACTTAACTCATTACATACTTGTCATGTACATGCATACTTGTATTTAATTATATTATTATGCACATAAATGTCATGTCATGCATGCTAGCTTTAATTTCTTGCTTAATCTAGAATGGTTAGATAGGAAAATATTATTTAGCACTTGACAACCTAGTATCAGGACGGGGCGAGATGATAGTACGTTAGAGATACTTAGTCTAAGTGTGGTCGAGTTGGATAAGAAGTATCTTACTTGGTGCACTCAGCTGAGAGAAACTAACTGAAGGTACCCTGTCACATTCTAAACTAATTGGATCAGAGTTTTTCAATAAATTGATTGAGTGTACAATTTCTTGAATTACTTTGTTTAAGGAAGTGGTCATTGACTGAAGGCCCCTATGCCTCACCATGACCTAGAAGCCAAGTCTGGAAATGCCTACTTAGTTGACTAAAACACAAGGTCAAACAATCTTTCCAATTCAAACTTAACTAATTAGATAAAAGTGATAGACTCATCTCACAAAAACAGATAAGTTACCTTGTATGCTATGTATTGAGATACATAAAATAGGTGAGATGCTCAAGACAATTAAATTGAAAATTTTCTTGATTTTTTTTTCAAAATATATAAATTAATAGAAATATTTTCTTAAAATTATTTTTGAAATAATGATATTTCACGATTGTCTAGGTATAAATATATATAGTTTTTCAAAATATTATACACCTTTGAAAATCATGTTTGTTGATAATTATTAGAACTTAGAGTTAAAATCCCTAGGTCAACTTTGAACTCCTAGACCCCTAAGACACATAGGTATGTCTTCCTTGTGGTTAACAAGGATGTCCTAAGGGTATGTCAAGTTAAGGAGGAGGTCCTTATTGAAAGATCAACATTTAAAAAGGAATTTCAAAATATATTTGATTTTGTTTAAAATATTATTCTTTAAAAATATTTTGTTTTTTTAAAAAAAATACTTTGAATTTTTTTTTGAAAGATGTTGTCAAAATTACTTTCAAAATTATTTCAAAAATTTGTTAAAATTATTCTTTAAAAATTATCTTGCAAAAAATACTTTGAAAATCAAATTTTGCAAAATTTTTGAAAAAGAATGTTTCAAAATTCCTTGAAGAAGTGTTGTCAAACCTACTTTGGGTAAATTTTTGACCAAAGAAAACCATACAAATTGTTGGTGCAAAGCCTAAGGTGAACCTTAGGTAATTATCTATCTTTTTGATGTATGTCAAAAGGGGAGAGGAAGACTTAAGTTAGAAAATTTTAGTACCTCTCAGTTTGGCATAAGACCTTTAAGTCCTAAGCCTATGTCAAACATCAAAAAAGATGAGATTGTTGGTGTAATCAGTCTCCAGAGTTTTGATGTTTGATAATATACCTATGTCTAGTCAAGTCAAAGGTTGACCGAATAACTAGCAAGGAAAAGTCTAAGCAGGTTAAGGGTAACCAAATGTTTGGCAAGAAAAAGTCCTAGCATGGTAAGAGAGAGCCGGATGTTAGGCAAGAAAAAGTACAAACAGATCAAGGATGATCGGATGTTTGACAAGTGGCAAGTCCAAGTAGGATGCTTGGCCGACCTTGATCCTAAGGGAGTGAACCTTCTGATACCACTGTTGGGTTTTTATCGAGCCGCAAAATCGCTTTTTGCGTGCGGAAACCTCGAACCCCATGACAAGAAGATCCGTGCGAAATATAAAATGATCACATACATGTTT
>JBBUKS010000029.1:9341063-9361713 GCA_038050645.1 Hedychium gardnerianum
ATAAAAATACAATACTAATATAAGAAAATAATAGTTAGAAACCTCTATTTTATTTCTCTAATCTATGACTCGTGAAATTTATTCGATCATGTTTTTTAGTTAGCATCATATACGTAAATATTTGTTCTGCGAGGGTTCCGTTGCAATTTATCACATTACCCATTCCCAACGCCCATCCCCTGCTTTCCTGGGCCTTCTTAAACCGATTGCGCCCGCTGCCCTAACTGGCACCATGGCGCTTTCCGCTCTCCGTCGCTTCCTCGCCTCCAGGCAAGTAGCCACTCCCCTTCTTCCTCTCTCTCTCTCGATTCGTTTCCTCTTCCGACGAGCTTTCGATCTTCTCTCGCCATCTCAGCCCACACCGAACCGCGCGAGGAGTCTCCGGTCTCACTTCTTGTAGCGTGTTCAATCATCGGGTTGAAGTTGATCGTAGCTCGTTAACTTTACTTGACTTGTTTCCCTCATTTTTCTTGTATGAATTCTTGGTTGTGGTAAGCTGTTCTGCTTGGAAGATGAAGTTCGTTGGCTGATTTGGGTGATTTGAATGCTGATTTAGGTTTTTCTGACATAGGTTTATGGATGCGAGCACTTTGATATTTAGGATAAGCATTTAGTGTTGCTTGAAAATCAAATATGCTGTTGTACTAGATTGGATATCATATCTCGTCTCTCAAAAAACTTTGTTTTGATACACTGAGTTTTTATGTCCAGCAAAATTTTCATATGGATAGAGGTAGCTCTTGAAATGTAATGAAAGTCCTGCATGGTGGAAGCATATGCAATATACTTATTGGTTGGTAAAGGAATTTCAAGATGGTCAACCAACATAAACTCGGCCAGGGTATTTGACGTTTTAGACCTTTATGACCAATGATAGATCTATGTAAAGATTGTATTTTTTTCCAACGAAATTGGGGCACAACATTAGCACATTAATGTTGAGATAGTCATTAAAGGAAAGATTTAAGCGTCCTGCCTTTAACTTTTGATTCTGTAACTAAGTGTATGTAAAATACATTGAATATTCTTTCCTTTTAGATAATAGTTTTGTAGAAGGTCCCTTTAAGTTGTTTCAGATTTTCCAACAAAGTTAGCATATTAATGTTAAGATGATCGTTAAAGGAAAGGTTTAAGTGGCTATTCTTTAAACACAAAGCACATGGACTAGGTGATCTATGGTGCCATCTATGCAGGCATGCATATAATCGTATATCTTGGCATCATAAACTCTTTATTACTTATCATGATATTTTCTCAGACAATAAGGTCTTGATAGCCTTTTCCTCATAGGATTAGTCCTTGTGATAAAATCACAAGTACTAATCCTATGAGGAGAAGATTGTTATAAAGTCACACACACATGAAAAGATTGTTATAAAGTCACACACACGCTCTACATTGTTGATTAATATTGGTAATACATTATGTGTCTTACAGTGTATAGTTACATATATTTTTGTAAATGGAAATATTGATTTGATAGCTTTAGTATACTTTGTGATACATATGCTAATCATTTTATCAGTATATAATCTTTCATATTTGTTAATATGGACAGAGATGCTGCTCTGATCATAAAATCTTAAAATTTTCTCATTCCGCTAGCTATATAGCAATTTGATTTATGATGCATGAGTATTTGATTTGAAAATTGTCAATGAAACCGAACCATAGACATGTGATTAAAAGTTTTAGCAGAAATACATCAATTGGACAAGATATTGCAGCATTAGATGGTCTTTGGGAAGTATGATGTTCTGAATTGTTAAGCTCTTATGAAACAAATGTCAATTTCAAATTGACTGAAGGTTGCAGGTGATAGTTGCTAGTTATGAACATGCAATTGCTATTCTGTACCATGACCAATTAAAAATGATTAACTGTTGGAGATTGATCTGGACTTTCCTGCATAGTGGTCTCTTTGTCTCTCAGTCTATCTATTAATCTTTTCTATTAACTTTCCAGAACCTTGGGTAGAGCTGCTGATGTAAAAGCATCACTATGGTTGATTAAACATGGAATTTCTACATCTGGACCTGATCTTGTAACTGATGGTATGGGTTGGATAGAAGTTTAACTGTATTTGTAACTGAAAGAACAGTATTTCATGGACTTTGTTTTTTTATGTAGCTGGGAGCACCTCATTTAGAAGATATGCAAAGTACACAGTTTTCAAAGGAAAAGCTGCATTGTCATTGGAACCAGTTCTACCAACTATCCGTGAAGTGGATGTATTCTTTTAAATGTTTGAGTGCTTCTTGGTGTTGCTGTGTAGGCATTAATTCAGTGTTAAAACTAATCTAATTCTGTGCCAGTCACAGAGTTCTAGAGTTTTTAAGAGAGGCTGTGTTATGCTGAAATTTTGGCCTGCAATTGCACTGCAGAAGTATGATTGGAAAAGGAAGCAGGTAAAGAACAGTCCTTATTCCTTCTGAAGTTTTATTGAAGTATTTTTGCGTTATGTTTTATTTGCTTCTATTGTTTACAACATTTTCCTGGATTTCATAATGATCTTGTTTTCAGAATCACACATCTATGACAAAACAGCTTAATTGGATGATTTATTGTTTATAGGTCTTTGCTTTATCACCTACTGAAGCTGGAAACTTAATTGCTTTGGGTCCTGATGAATCATGTGAATTCTTGCATGATCCTTCAATGAAATCAAGGTTTTGGGATTGATTATATCCGCTGCTATAATATTTTCATTCTATCATTTAGCAATTGAATTTTGCAGTCTTGAAGGGCAGGTGAAGAAATCACTACAAGTTTCCCCCTCGGCTAATGACAAGGGATATTTCCTAAACTTGAGTAAGAGATTGGAAATTGTTTATTTTGTGAATTTCGAATTGAATGATTGAAAGATTAGATATTTCTTTTGACTTTGGCTATCTCCTCTTTGTTTTGTTACGTTGACAATTTTTGGGGCGATTGTTTTAAAAGAGATGAATTTCATTTACTTCTAGTTTCATAGATTGAATGTAATATTTAATTATTTTCAAATTAAGGGGAATAAGCATTTATTGTTTATAGTTTATACCACACAAACAGACTTCAAATTATCCTTAAATTGGTTTAGTTTGGCCCTTACAATATTAACAAAGTTATCTATTTGTTGAGACAATATATAGGCAATTGATATAAAATCATAATTTTCGCAAGTACAATTCAGTCAGTCTATCCACTATATTCTTTGTTCTGACTACAAAACCAAGATTCATAATCACATTATTTTAGATCTAATTTCTTTTCATCAACTAAGTTATTCAGCTTAACTTTTAAGACTAAGAAAATGCTTGATAGATGTGGCAAAAGCACTTTAGTGTTTATTTATAAGAATAGAAGTGGACTACAGAGTTGTACTAGTTATATGTGGATTAAATCAATGAATTGTACTATCAAGCCTTTGACAAAGGTGATTGAGAAGAAATAAGTGGAAAACATAAACTTTTGGAAATTACTTTAGTTTTATGCATAATATTTTTAATTTTAGTAAAACATTTAATGGAGGATGTTGATAAAATGAGAAGGATTTATATGATCTTATTCGTGTGGGTAGAACTTATGATATAAGTAACATTCTTGCACATTGTTGATGGTTTTAGGAAAGAAAATAGCAATTATTGATGGGGTTAAAATGCATGAATATAATACACTAAATATGGTACAACTACTTTTGGTATATCTAGTTTACATCAAAGGGTAGCTTAATATTATAATCTTTTACAACAGATGAGCTTATTAATTGTATTCAAGTTGCGCTAATTGATGAGCGTTTAGATTGATTAAATACAACTTCAATTGTGCAAAAAATTGTGAAACTAAAGGTTTTAGCTAAGTGAATTATATAGTGAATATATGAAATATGTTTAAAAAAGTAAAAAAAAAATGTCAAGTAAGTTGGATGAAGAGGAAATCTGTGTAAATATGTTAGTCATGTTGGATCATTATGCAACAACACATGAAAGATTGATTGAAGATGTAATTCATATGATAAAAGTTGAGTGGTTATAATGGACAGAAGCTTTTGGGCCAATTGTACTTGTTGAAATATGATATCTTCTTATATTATCTATAATTTCAGAAGTATGTCTGATGGAAATAATCTGGCTCGCACTTTTTGCTAGTTACTTCAGATAATTGTCTTTTGCTGGCTGCTACTTTGTTATTAGTAAACCATATTCTCCTAATTTATTCATAACTTGCACAGTGGTTGCAAACAAAATCCAGAATACAAATGAGCGGCTTTCTATTTCAGTTACTAAAGCTGAGTTCGCTGTCATTCGCACAATATTAACTGTAAGATTCTTGATGTATGATAGTTTTTTTTAAAGAATTTTTTGTCATTCCTCATAGTTTCCTATTGCCTTACATTTAATTTGTTACCATAGGCCAACTCTTGAGATATAAAGGATATTGGCCGTCTAGTCTTTTCATATTTGAGATGATAGCAGTAGAGTCTGCACCACAAATAGGTTCATGTAGGATTCCTTGCTCTTGAAATTTAAATTAGCAAGTTATCTTCTTAATGTTATAATCAAGTTAGTTAGGATCAAGATCTTACGAAGGAATGGAAAGAGGTCCCATCATTCAGATTGTAGGATCGGAGTGTAGGATTGTAAGATCCTGCAATTTAATCAAATTACTTTAGAACTAGACATGTATAATTAATCATATCTTGTATTAAGTGTCAATATGTAGTATTACTATGGACATGTAAAAACTATCATTCCAGTATAATGAAGCATAAACAAATACATGAAAACTAAATGCAATTTTACAGTGTTCTATCTTTATATTGCAAATAACAATGTATAGTAAGTGTATTATAAATATAAGATGCATGATAATGATAAGTTAATGAGATTTATCTAATTAGGTGTTAGACGAAATCTTATATAGTTGAAGAAATTCTTAAATTATGACACGAAAAAAGTCCTTTGCTATAGCTAATGTCAATCTTTAAAATGTGTAATTGAATGAAAGTATATTCTATCTAATCAAGGTTGTCATTACCAAGATCCTATGTAGGAGCGATAAGTAGGCATAGGATTGGATTGTAGGATCATAAGACCCTAACTCATTTTAGATCCCAATTAGGATTTGGTTTGTTTAGGTTAGTTTGGATCCTAAGATCCTAAGTTCTAGATTGCAATTTTAACTACGGTGGTAATAATCACAAGAAAGAAAAGAACTAGCTAGATAGCAAGAAATGAATGAAGTAATTCCTTAACTTGGATGTTTAACAGCACTTTTGATCATGGTTTCAAGTGCCAATCAATATCACTTTGCACGGTCAAAAGATATCATTTTGATTGTCAACCAATACAAATGGTTTTAATGGAGTTGTGTAGCGATAACTTGTGACCTCCCCCTTGCTGGTTTTGAGTTCCTGTTCCACCTTCTATCTTCCGTCTGCTTGTCTCCACCGTCTACTCTGTCTTCACTGCCCCTTCTCTTTCCTCTTGGCAACTTGACACCGCTTTCACGTCTTCTAATTGCTATAGACATATATTTGCAGGAAAATAATCAAGTGGAATAGGATTGTAGGATTAAAAAACATTTAACTTGATTTTGTAATGATTGAAAGTATGCCAAATTATGTTGAGTGATACTATTCTGAATCCTTCTCGTTCTCATTCTGGCCTCAGACAAAAACTCCAACACAACAATATTTTGAACCTTGCTTGTGATTCAACCTTCCTCCCCCTTTTGTTGTTAAGCTATGCATATGCCCAGCATTTTATTATATCAAAAGATGATTACATTCATCTTAGACGTCCTTTATAATTTGTCCTCAGATTATGTAAAGAAAGATAAATCACGGGATTAGTTTATAATCGATCGCTAAGTGTCTAGGGAGTGAGAGAAGTTTTTTTTTTTTTTCCCTGATGGCATACGTTCGGCGGGAATTGACTTTTGTCCCATTGTAGATAAGAAATAACCTTGGATAGAGTTTAATAAGTTATTTTTAGTTGTGTAGGTATCAAATATACTAATTATATATCACATATATATAACTATTACATTATGCTATCAATTATTGATATTTGCATAAATATTGGGTTGTTAACGAATTAATATATATATGTATATATTATATTATATGCTTATCATCGACTTCATCTATATCCATATTAACCTTGGAGAGAGCAATAAATTAATGCTTCAACTTAAAGTTGACCTATTAATCATAAGATCATATCTCAATGATCTGAACATGTCTAATTTCAAGTTGAGCTTGGAGAGAGTCCAACAATTCAAACAAGGAATTAAACTCTAGTTCTTAATCATATTAATGGAAAGTGTAAATTTTAGAATTTAAATAAAAGATTTATTTATTTATTTGGTCTCATCAATTTCATGCAAAGATGATAAATTATCTACATGAAATTATATGACATTAATCATGGTATAATTGTCATAAATCAATTAAAAATCAAATATTATAAAGAATTTTGTTTCTATAAAATATGATCTCTTAATTGGTTTAGTAAATAATTTTTAAATCTAATTCACTATTTTATTAGAAAATAAATTTTGAATTAGGAAATTTCTAATTAAATTAGGAAATAATTTCTAAAATTGATGTTCTCATCAAATTAGGAAATAAATTTCAAAATTAAAATTTTCTAACAAATTAGGAAATAATTTTCAAGATTAAAAATTTCTTAACAAATTAAGAAATTATTTTCAAAATTAGATTTTTTCTAACAAATTAAGAAATAATCTCCAAATTTGAAAATTTTATATCGGATCAAGAAACAATTTCCGTATCCGAAATTTCTTAAATTTTCAAATTAAAATATTATGACATCCTATGACATGAAAAACAAAAATCCACATTCTATGTCGAAATACAAGTGACTCTGATACCACTGTTGGTGTTTTCATACGCGTATTAAAATTTTGTTTTCAAAAAACATGCTATAATAATTTCCTAAATTATTACAACACGCATCACACATCTCCACAAGACACATGTCCGATATAATCATAGATAAAATTTTCGTTTAGAGATTATACTTGCGAGTTTGTAATCGAACTTTGTAGAGAGCGTTTAGCTAGCCTCACAAGATTAGCCTCTATTTGTATTCATGCTGAGATACCTTTGAGACGACTTCATAAAGTCACAAGTTGCATCTTCGTTTTGGTACTAGCCAAAGGAGGGAGACAACGTGACACGAGAGAAGACCCCCCGGCTCGATTTGGTGCCCGGCGGTACTAAAAAGTGAGACGGTTGCAGCCCTTGGCTACTATCCGGCGACTACCGTGGCTATTGTCGGCGACTGTAGTTGCCGCCACCAGCACTGTTGCCGCCGTCAGTGCTGGCAGCCTTGTCGGTGCTGCCGCCGCCGATACCGGCAGTCGTCGTCGGTGTTGCCGCCATTGGCCGACGACGGCGGCAGATGGTCGGAAGGAGCGGGGCGGCGACGACACAAGAAGGGGGAAACCCTTTTGGTTGACGTTAAGAGAGAGAGAGAGGAGGGGAAAACCTAATCAAGATTAATATCATTCTTACATTTTCCCCCCTCCCATCTATATCTTTATATAGATGAGTTTTAAGAATAAGTCTAAATCTGTACCCTTTAAGTCATCCCAATCCATTAGCATTAAGTTTAATTCAAAACCAAACCACCTTTGCTTAAAAATCAAATCAATTTTGATTCACAACTAAACCAAAGAGGATCTAACTCGTCTAAAAGAGACATGGCACATTCGCGCTTCCAATCCGATAAATACTTTTCATATTTGTCCTTTGTCTGGTCTAACCAGACTTAATCTCTCTTGATCTGAGAATCTAATTTTCTAATTTATTTTACGTCTTTCGGATATATTCGTAGTGTGTGTGATCCAATATGTTTTCGATTATGTTGGTCATTTATAATTAATCATTAATTATAAATAGATCATGAGTGACACGTAGTAGTTTATCGAAAAATCACAGTTGATTCCAGAATGATTTCTGAACCTTTCAGTAGCTACAGTTATTCATGTTTCTTTCACTCATTTTATATCCATTTGGTTCAGAACATGGTCTATGTGTCAATCCCTACTAGACTGACTACGTCACACCTAGTCCAAGTAGTAGTTCCTTGTCCCGTGGATTCAAATTACTCAAAACACATATCCAACAAGATCATCCTCTTGACATTTTTTGCTTTGGTAAATAATTTACGAGTAATAATCTTGACAAGAGGACATAAGGTATACGTCTCCTTATACAAAAAGCGGTGAATCTTTTGTAGACTATCCAAACACTTTCGGACATATTGACTTATACTTAATCATCTCGTAACTATATCCCCAAGGAGATGTCAAATATAAGCCTACTAAGGTGACTTGAATACCTCAAGTTGAAGGAAATATGCACTTGAGCTGCAATGAGATTTTCATCGATATATAAAGAATCATATGAAGTCTCATAGCAGGTCACATCCGATGAACTAGTTACCCTTATAGTATTCATATGTTAACTCTTAATATCTTGATGTTTTCAGCCGACTAGGATCGATTGCTTGAATAAATCAAGGAATATAACATATGCTAGTCTCACATAATTAATGATGTCCAGTCTCATCAATTCATCGACTAGGGAAGATTTCAATACGTACATAATTACACATGATAAGATACTCACTAATTGTAATCCAATCATAATTTTTCTTATGCTATGCACTGTATTATGGACTTTAATAATTGAGTTTAAGATCAAATCATATACAATGTACATCCAAATAGTGAATTTTATTTATCTAATAAATAATACAATATCTAAAGCGATTGTCTTAGGACACCCGTCAAATATAATATTTTTTTTTCCGAGGGCATGCATCCATCGGGAATTGACCCCTGTTCTATTATAATAAATCTGTCACCCACTAATTAATTTGGCACTTTCGTGGGACGTATGCCTAGCATTTCATAGACCTAGTTTTGGTTTCCAATTCTATGTTTTTTGAATTGGAATTTTTTTTTAGCCAATAACTGACTGATTCTGGGAAAAGAATAACTAACACTTGCCCCTACTGATATAACTATAAACACGCATCTTAAATAAGATAAATGCCATTAACTAAAATATGTGAAATTTTCCTTTTAACATAATTAAAAACCAGCGAGAACCAAGTAAATTGTACTGTATTGTTGTGATCAAATTAGAGCAGCTAGATGGACTCATTCGAAGTAGAGGGTAGGTTTATAAGAGGGATCTAGGCCATAAGAAGTTTCAAGAAGTGGGAAGAACAGTAAGTGCCTTGGGCCAGTCAAAATGTGGTTACTGAGGTGCTTCTGTCTTTGTCAAACTGTCTTAGTGGTCTTTGAGAATAGTAGCACTTACAAAAATATTTTCCAAGATTAACTTATAAATATTAAATTTCTCTCGCTATTAAATTATTTTAAAACATATCCCAACAATTACTTATGAAAATACCTGACCATTTTGTGAGTTACAAACTAGTTTATTATGAAAGTAATCGACAGATAAGTTATCTTTACAGACTAGCCTAAGAAAAAAAATTCTACAGTGATCGTTATTTGCTATGTTTTATATTAATGATGTTTAAACGATCTCAATGGTGTGGCATCATTTAATCACCTTAACCTTGTTAGCAATCGATCATTGAAATAAAAAGTAGAAACAATAGACAAACACACCTTCAGGTTTGCTCACCTCTTAAAAATGTAGAAATAAAAAGTAGAAATTATCACATTGCCAACTTGATGGACTACACAGCTAAATTGGAAACAACAGAGGGTATAATTGCTGTATGATTTGAATTAATTAGGCATGGAATGAGGGTAAAAGATCTAAGAAGATTAACACAATGAAAAGTTACAGACATTAGATTTAATTGCACAGTTACAATACAAGTGAATATATGATATAAATATAGCCCGATCAAACATATTTATGCATCTGAACCTAGAGACCTATGCAGTATAGCTTTTCCTTGCAAAAATAGTTAAAGATTTAATTTATTTTTCTCATATGCATCTATCCTTAAAGATTTTAGTTAACCCCAAATTGTCCAAACCAACACAACTTGATGCTATTCTATAATATCATTGGCCATTCCCTTTAGATCTTTTTTTATTTCGTAAAACACTGGTTTATGATCTCTTATTTTTCAACAACATTGACCACCTCACCATTCCAATTTCCATATGCGATGAAAAAAAACTATATCTTTATTGCTGCTATGTTTTTCCTTTAACTCTTATTTCCTAATGGTCTATCTGCATGTTTTATGTACACACGCACCCATATACCTATGGACAGTATTTCAAACACGGATGACAACCATACTGAAATTTCACTTGCTGGAAAAATTGTTCTCTGCCTGTCATCAAACAAATTCTTGTTCCTTGTTATATATCTAACTCGTTGTTCTCTTTTTCCTTTAGTATATATTGCCACATATCGTAGGCTGGTCACAGGCCAGGAGACCGCAATTGCCTGGCACCGCATCAAACCTGCACAAGCAATTTGAGAGGCGGCTTGATCTTGATTTTCCAGCATGATCTGTTAGTTCTAACAAAATTACTGCTAGATGATCAGGCTCATGTTTTGAACTTGTTGGATACTCGATATGGTCCACAAGAATTTGTATTCAGTAGTTTAACTTCACAAAGACATGGAAATTGTAGGTGTTAGTGTAAACTTCATGTTAAGTGGTTTTTTTTACCTGTAGTAACTTTGATTTGCTGACACACCATGGTATTGGTGGTTGAAGCATCAATTTTTGGGGTTGAACGATTTCTGTACAAATTTCATCAGCTAGCTTGAAGCTTAAAGGAAAAGAAACTGATCTTAGAAATGCTTAGAGGATGAGCTAGTTTGGTATTTCAACATTGATGTAGGTACATTTGCTACAGTAAAATGAAGTTATTTCAAATTCAGTTCCATTATTTGTTTAGGAATTTGAATACAGTCATGTTTAGAATGATCTTCAAATTCAGTTCCATTATAATATTGGAGTGAACCTGTTTTCCATTTAATGTAGAAGTGAGTGTTAAATCTGGATTTAAACTCTTATAACATTAATAGAAAATCTATTGGATCTATTTTGTTTTCTAGTAGATGGAATAGCCATTGGTAGTGATAACTTTTTTTAGAGGGAAAAAATTAATATCAAAGTAGGCTAATTAGTGGCAAACAAAAAATAAATAATTATCATAATAATTCTTACTCAAATGAGGTTATAAATCATTGCTAGGTGCCAAATAGATCTCTTTACTTTAAAGATAGTATGGACGAGTAGGTCTATACTTAGGATCTTACTTTAAATTCACCAGTTAGTCAATCGCTATCTGACTAAACATATAGATTGAAGGTTGCGTAATCAACAAGAGGTGAAGTTCAATCAATTGGTGGTATAGTTGTTAACTGTCCATGGTAATATTCTTGATCAGTCGGATGCTCTTATCAAAGCTCTTGGGAGCATTGAGTTGTAATAAGTGGCACAAAAATATTTTCATTCTTTAATCAAGTGCTAGCAAAGTTCAAAGATCTTGAACAAGATTGAAGGCTTCAACTCAAGTTTTTCATAGATTGAGCAATATAAGGCCATCGAATACTTTTGGTGGATACGTATTTGCAGCTTATATACAGTAGAAAATGTCAACTAAAAGATCAAGTGAACTTATAAAACCTTACAGTATAAGTCCACATTTGTCAGATAAGTGCTTGACAATGAAAAATGCCAACTAAGAGCAAGCGGGCTCCTAGAACCTCAAGAAATCTACACTACGGAAATTGGTTTCCAAACCAAAACGAGCAATAGAGTGGGCAGTCGGAAAGTGCAAACATAACCTTGCCATAGAAGAGGAATTAGAGATGTGAAGAATCCACCGGTGATGGCAAGACTGCAGCAGTTCGAGCGATATGGATGTAATGAAGACGACACCTGCATTTTTTGCTTTAATTTTAATTTGATTAAGAAATTTTGGTAAGCAAGCGTTTATCAACATATACAGAAGGAAGCATAGATGAACTCCATGAGCCACAAAAAAAGATTCACAGCAAGCCTAGCCTCTACTCTCAGCAAGGAAAAACAAAATCTATACAACTGGGCCAAATGATACAGGCATGTGTTTCATAGACAAAACAGTAGCACTGTAATTGCATTAACGATGTGATACATGTCCACATTAACTAGTGATATCTTCGTAAGAGTGCTCAGCAGTCAAGATGATATTGAAAACTACATTTGCTTCCAGCGCGGTAGGGCACCAAGCCTAGCACAAAAACATATCTAGTGTACTAAAAGTTTTACCAGCATTTAGTGTAATTTCATCAGCGATTAGTATATTGAACTGTATCATACTTACCACTGCATCCAAGTTGAGGAGAAATACTTTGTATTGGCATAGCCTGGTTCAGTACTTGGATTTGCTCATCCAGCCTGAGGAGCCATCGTCTGATCATAATAACCAATTGGGTTACTGGCAACAGGCACAGTAGCATAACCAGACGCTGGGATGTTATTACCATAAGCAGCTGGGCCACCATGATATGCATAATTTGTATTGCCCGAGGCAGGGTCAGTATAACCTTGCTGAGGCATCGGGTACTGTCCATAAGCAGAAACCTGTGATGTTGGCTGAGAGTAAGCAGGTGCTTGTTGTCCAGATTGTCCATAGTCAGGTGCAGCTGCTTGTCCCCCGTGCAGTGTGTAAGCTGATGGTGGTGGTTGGCTGTATCCGTCGGTAGCACCAGATGCTGGCCCATAAGTTTGGTTGTAGGCAGGTGCGGGTTGTGAAGCTGCATTGTAACCATAAGGATATTGCTGAGTACCAGATCCATATGATGGTGCATAACCATGATAAGTTGGATCGACAGGTTGATTTGTTTGTGGTGGCACACCATACGATGGCAGACCCTCTTGGGGAGCACCAAAAGCTGGCTTGTTATACAGTGGTTGCTGATTGTAGCCAGAATGCAGAGATCCTTGGCTGTAGGAACTTGGTTGTGAGACCATTGCCTGCTGGCCATATAACTGCTGGTTATTATAACCCTGATCGTAGTTCTGTTGTGTCGGACCAGGTTGTCGATAGGGAGCAGGATGTCCATAATTTGAAGGTTGTGATTGCCCATAGTTCATAGGTGACGGACCAGACATGGGATTGGGAATTGAAGTTTGTGTTCCAGATGTAGGGCCGCCATGCCCGTAATAGTCATATGCACCAGCTGGAGCATTATGGACTGATCTCTGATCCCAACCAGAACTGCCGAAACCACCTTGCGGAGCAGATTGCTGCGAGTAGCCACCGTAAGGTCGAGGATACTGTGCTGACTGTGGAGTTGGATATGCACCTCGTTGCTGGTAATCATAACCTCCGCATCGTGCTGGAGAAGTTTCTTGAGCTTTCCAGTGGAGCTGTGACTGGTAGTTCTGTTGGTTGCGACCAGAGAGATGTGATGGCCTAGGTATCTGATGAGATTAAGCTCCAGTTAGAATAAAGTGGACCTTATTTGCACCTAACACCAATTTTTGTCTTCAACATTGCCCAAAAAACATGTCAGGGAAAGTACAAAAGAAACATAGGCTTGATACAGGAAATAGAGATAAGAGTTTGAATCAATATAAAGATTTGTTAAGAGAATGCAACAAAGGTGCAGGCTATATTGACCAAAGTAAAATTCTCAACAAGATATGAAGAACTGAAGATTCATGAATAAGACAATAACATAAAATACACTTTAGCTGACCAAAGAACAAACTTCAATAAAAAAAAATTATATCAAAGATGTAACGAGTCCAAGGGCTTATAAAATGCATAGAATCAAAAATATACAAGCAATTCAGATGTCTCAACAAAAGCAGCCAGCACATTCTGAAATATCTTTAGGTAGGCTGTTAGAAATAGATACCAAAAGGTCTAGGCTAAATCAAAGCCTGATTCATTCTTGAAGAAATAGAGACGAGGTTCACAACATAAGGCATCGATGCACTTTTGAATATTGCTGTAGTTTTGAATTAAAGTTAGAAGGATGGCAATTATTCACAATGACCAAGGCTAATGTGTGCAGAGCTAAGAATAAAGGACTGCCACCATACACAAATTACTTTCTGGAGCAACAAGACCTTGATATATCGAGTACAATGAGCTTGTCACTTTCTTAGTCCAGTAGTGTGATAAAAAAAATGATTATCTAATTTCTGATGTGAAATACAGGATAGACAGCAGCAACAATGAAACTGTATAATGAGCATAAGCCAGCCAATAAGCTGAGGCAATACCTTAAAACCTCTAAGGTCCAAGTCATAATCAGGCGAAGAAAATACAGCTCCCAAAGAACTGCTAAAGAATAATTCAATGAAACAAGTTAAACAATATCATGTGTAATTTGAAGATTTCTGTCGTTATACCAGACTAGTAAAATTTCAAGTTTCATGTGGGCATCAGTCCTAGGTTTTGCAGCTAATCATTTATAGAACTGATAGGTTCGAATAAATTTGCAAACAATCATAACTTTGAATATGGACCTTTGAAAGATGGAAAAGATTGTCTATGATTAACAAATCACTTCCAAAGTTACCAAGGGATTTTAGAGCAGAAATTATAAAAACAAAGACCATGGCATATTTCAATTTATAGACATCTCTTGAGGAACTATGACAGGAAAACTACGCTATCTGAAGAACCACATTTTTCGTATTTAGATTACAGACATGATTTGCATGATTTCCATTAGGCTTCAATTGAATATAGAAAGGAAAGCCAATCATACCCTTCAAACCAAAAATAGCAAAATAAAATTTCCTATCAATCATGTCAACATGGCAGTGTGACCAATAAAGATCTTTAAGAATTCAAAGGTTTGATCATGGTCAGAATATATTATATTATTTTATACCATCATACGAGGACAAGATTTTGGAATTTCTTGAAGTGACAAATGTTGCATCTATATTCATTAAACGCTACACATATATACCATGCAATCATAAGGACTACTGATTTCAGAAGAATTGTGTTTTCTAACACATGGTAAAATGTCGGATCATCCATGGTATTAAATAACACTGACAATATGATGATGTTTCTGCAATATGAATTTGATCTCAAGTCCAAGCAGTCTTACCAACTATGAAACTTCTTTGATGGCACAGTGAAGAATGGAAGTTTTTCGCTACACCCATAAAGCACTGTAGACCTCAATTGAAAAGCACAGTGAAATCTGCATTATAAACCCAACCAATTCTAAATTGGCATCTTCAACACAATTAAACCGCTGAAATTGGCAGCAAGCAGGCTTTACATTGATCATGTCAACTTTTGTTAGACTCCTTCGACAAAACTCTCATTCTCAAACTGATCAATTAGAGTATAGGTTCCAATCACCAAAAAAGGGTAATTGTTCTAAACAGGCAGAGTTGTTTACATTGAATATTATTTCAGAATTACCAAAGGTAACTAGGAGGGAAAGAGTATTCTTTGACCACCATAAAAAGACTATAAATCTAAGGTCTAAAATTCAGGATATAAAAAAAAAAATCCTAAAATAGTCCATGAGCATGAAAGAACATTCAATTTTTTTTTTTACTTCAGCTTTAGTTTGAATAGTATTCTGTGAGCTTGATTCCAAAACTAGCTTGATCCTATAGAGTGTTTCTAAAGAATGATGATAATGTTCAAGCATCTGAGCAACAGTCATAAACCATCTGAAGAAAGATCCAATTCAAGACTAATAAACAAAGGCATAAGATGGATGTTGACAATTAAATTCATAGGTTGCAGGCTTCAAGGCAAAGTATAAAAACTTAATATCCTTATTCTCACCAACCATAATTACAAATAATGGGTTGTAGCTCATATGAGGGCTCAGGAGAAATGATTCAATACACAGAGTTAATTCATAAAACAATCACATCTATATGCTAATTGCAAAATAAGAAACAAGTAAAAATTGCCAAAAAGATTCTTGTATCGTAACTGCAATTGAGTATACCAATCATCATTTAAAACAGTGCAAAAAGGTAATCAGGCAGTCTGTATCAAGACAGATCCAACTGACAATTTTTACTACTCTAGTGTAAATATTAACCTATATAAAGAAAGTAATCATGTCTGTATAATGGCCTCCTTCAACAAAGTTATTACAAAAAATATGCACATCACTTATAAATAAGTACAATATGACAACTTCCCCCTCAGAATTTAACAAAATATACATGTTATCCAAAACTATAATAATAAATAGTGATTGGGTTAATAATAAACCAGAACCAGATAAATCCTACTTGCATTATTCTAGTGTCAGAAGGATCCTACTTCAATAACAATTTTCTTATTATGATTGAAAATTTATAGTTCTAGAAGATCTTACCTTGCTTATAAAAATAGGATTTTCATTATTAGGTTATTATCAATGAAGTGGCATAGTTTACTATATATTCCTTTTGCATCATGTTGCATTGTTCATTTGGCATTCTTTCTAATAACTTCTGGTTATATGAACCCATAGAATCCAATGGGGATGGTATGTCTACAGAGAAAATCTGAGAATAAAATACACCACAAAATGAAAGAGGAACATACAAAAAAGAAAAGGCTCTATACCATATCCATTTACAAATAATTTGATGTAAATATAAATGATCTTCTCTCTGATAATTGATATCAAGAATCCTAAAGTTGAGTAAAGGAAATTCATGATATTTAAAATTTTAATTAACCTCTAAGTAACAAGAATGAATTAAAAACTCACCCAATATGTTGATAGAAAAATGACAGATAGAGGCAAAATAAAAGGATAGCATCCAAAAAAGAAATTAAGGTTTGATTTTATTAGATATTTGGAAATGTGGAATTATTTAGCTTGATTTTTGTTACATGCATGTCTAGGTGAGATCTTCTACCTAGACATGCATGTTACAAAAATCAAGGTTCCTGCCCCCCTTATGCACTAGTCACCGTTCGGGCTGGCTAGATTAGCCTCCGTAATTTACCTCCTCCGTGTTGGTCCTGGGACGGACTGGCGGGGGCGCTGGGGGCGAGCGTTTCGCCTTTTGCCACAATGTTACAAAAATCAAGCTAAATAATTCCACATTTCCAAATATCTAATAAAATCAAACCTTAAATTTAGATTACTAGCACTATCTGGTTTTCCAGATATAGGACATCATGACCAATTATCGTAGAACTGGTGCAGTCCAAAATCAGAAGACAGACTATTGGCTTTATCACTAGCAACCTGTCTTTCTCAATTTTTTTTTGTTAGAATAGTCATCAAATTTTCCAATTCCTTTAGAGAACACTTGGCAGGATCAACACATACCCTGAACTTAGATGGCAAATCTGCTTTAATGAACTTTTCCATCAACCTCAACAAAATGCGGATTACTTTATGATATTCAAATAAAATTGAATATTCTTCCAAAAACTAGAAAGTAAGAATTCCGCAGAAAAAAAAAATATGATTACTAAGACAGGAGTAGAAATCATGCAAGGGCATCATGGCCTCAAGATCTACGCATATTTCAAGCCAAATACAAACCTAATACTGGAACAGAGGAAATAAAAATGAAGGCAATAAAGACGATCACCAATCTAACTCAGAGAATAAAGCCAAAAAATAATCGAAGCAATATAATCAAATTATAAGAAGGCTAATTTATCAAGAAAATAAAGTATATAATGCTTTAGAACATACCTGATTCATTACATCCTTGATCATATCTTTAGCAGACTCAACTTGTCTTTTATCTCCAGTTATGCAAACAATTCTTTCCTTTGAGGCATCACCCTCAGGGAGATGTGGTATCAACTGGCATTTGAGTATGTGTATTAACAAAAAAAACCCTATATATTTCAAGAGAAATCGCTTTTGAATGATCTTAACCTGTATGCGAGCACCAGATCTGGTCTGTAAATTTTTAATAGTCGCTCCACCTTTGCCTATGATTAACCCAACCTGTTCAGTAACAAACATAAGTCATCAAGAAAAGGTAACCAAAAGATAACTGACTATGCAAATATGCATAGCATATACCTTCTCATTCGCAACTTTAATTTCAAATTGTTCTCCACCAGATTGTAAAGTTCCAAAACCTCTAGCCACAAGGAACGGTGAACCCCCAGCTTCAGCCTAAGATGAAAAAGATATAGGAAGAGATTATTAAGCAACTCAAAACAGTTGAAAACTGAAATTAAAAATTGTCATGAAGACAAGAAGAAAAAATGAGATGCAAGAAAAGAAACCTCAGCAATGACTTCCGTTATGAGTTTTTCTGCCTTGTTAATGCTTTCAAGGGCACCTATTAATTCCACAGGCCGAGCAGTAGAATTTGGATCAGCCTCAGCATCTCTTGTTATCTGAATTTTAGCTCCTGAGTTGAATTGAATGTACCTTATTGTCTCACCAGCTTTGCCAATAAGAACACCAACCTGTTCATGATACCTCATCAACTCAGAAATTGACTAGAACATGTATAAACCTCAACTGGGAGAAATGAGAGGGACTCATTTATTTTCCATGCCAACAACTATAATTTAATGAAACATGTGTTATGTAGTAAATTAACTTGGGAGGAAATGGAAGGGCACTCACTACTTTGCCAACATGAAAAAATTTGCTTGTCATCTACTATTTTAGCTTATCACCTAAAACACAATATGGAAATCAAAAGCAAAGGAGACTCATACCACACCACATTGCATTCCAATCAATGTATGATTGCATGTTAAACTTTAAACAGGATGAGCACGACCTAGAAAATTTTAGTGTTCCTGATTACAAATAATAGATAAGAGAACCAGAAGCCTCAACTTTCCACTGTCTTCCATAAATGCAATTAGCTTGCAAGGAATATGGTTGTGCAAAGAAAATCTTTAAAAGTTTCATTTAAATAATTGAAAATTTAAAGTTCTGGATAAAGTTAGCCCTGCATTCACCTCTCCTAGGATCATTGTTGGCATCCAGAAAGCAAATGGAGAAGTCATTACATAGTTTTAAATGGCATAGCATGTTGCATATTTTTGTGAATGTCCCTTAGCATTGCATAGTTGCTGTTAACAATGCAAAGTAAAATGCTACCCTTCTAGTTAATCCTTCTGAATTTTAATCTTGATCAATTAATTTCTTTTGGCAAGAAAAGCAACAAGAAACATGACATGGTCATGAACATCAACCATCTGCATCATATAAATCAGTAATACAAGGGTAAATTATATTATTTGGATTGTTTTTATTAAAAATATAAGGACCTAGTTCTAATTTCTAAAAATTAGTGGACTGATTCACAAAAAGCAACAATTAAATCACAAATCCTTCTCCCCAACTCATGTTCACTTTTTTCTTCCTCACAAAGAGCAACACCGCCTCCTCCTTTACAATACTGTAGCAACTCACCTGCACCTTCTTTTTTTCCTCGTGACAAAACCCCTTCTTTTTTTGCTTGCAACAAAGCCCCATGCCCTTCAAAGTATCCCTCCACTTTTTGCATACAGTGTCATCCCCACCCCCCCACCCCCTCCTCTGGACACCTACTCCCTGTTCGATGCTGCCATTGTAGCAGCAGTACCAGAGACATCCGCTGTGCGCCCTATTGCCTCCACAACACAAAAAAATCCTGTCTCCTCGGGAACGTAAACTCCTATGGAAGATTCATCATGTTCATCTGTTATCTTCCTAATGATATGAATGATGTTCCCAAACAGAATGAACTTGCAAATTTTTGTTGGTGAATGCTGATGCAAACGGGTATTCTCAGTTCATGTATGAGTCTATTGACTAGATTTGTGCTACATGAACTACTCAAAATGGCCATATCTGTTAATAGTAAAATAACCCATCTGCGATGTAGAAGGGTTGACCCTAGTGGTGTGTCAAGCAAACATTGTACAGAAGTAGAGTTGGTATTCATAGTTTTAACATTCTTGCATTAATTTCTAATATTATGTTTGAATTGTGATGCATATCTCTTTTGGTGTATCCATGTACAACATCTACCAATTTTCCTTGTACATGATTAACTTTGATTAACTTGATAAAGCATAATTACCAGATATATTGAATATGCTCTTTAAAAAAAAAAGGGAGAAATTTTAAAAAAATCTTACATGATGAATTAGGGGTAAAGATAAATTTGTTGGGGTTATTAAAAATGAAAAAGTATTTAAATATTTTGTAATACTTGTTTCCTACTATACAGTTGATGAGTAGTGATATACATGAGATGGTTTAATTTAGAAGATCACTACACACTCTTGCCTTTGATACTTACCTTTATTTACTAACTCTTCTTGTATGATGCTCCTAATTTCTTATTGCTTTATTCCTATATACTTTGTTATTAGTGTTAATACAGATTTTATAGTAGACTTAATAAGTAATGGAAATCGAAGATAGTCCTTTAAAGGAATTGGACTATCTTATGTAATCCAATGAACTAAAATATAAAACTACTTGTACCAACAAATATTGAAAGGACTACCTATACTAAAAAGCTTTGCCTCTGCGCTAAAAAAGGGCACCTTGGATCCTTTCACATATTTTGTGGGTTTGGGCCTATTCCTAACTGACAGATTGCAGGTCATTCACCATCTATATGCATATACAATATGCATTTCATACTGGGTGGATTGTGGCTCATTTACCCCTATATATAATGCATTATTTCTTGAACAGATTGTTGATCAT
>JBBUKS010000029.1:9368615-9400492 GCA_038050645.1 Hedychium gardnerianum
TTGGGTTGTTGGACTCACTCCAAGCTCGACCTGAAATTAGATATGTTCAAACCATTGAGATACGATCTCGCGATTAATGGGTGGGGTTTAACTTGAAGCATTAGCTTGTTGGACTCACTCTAAGGTTAATGTGGATAGGGGTGAACTTGGTGTTATGTTTGAGAGATATCCTAGGGCAATCGCCTTATGGCTTGTACTATTTATATGATAAAAATATATTCACTATCTGAGTGCATATTCTTTATTTGTTTAAATTTGGTCTTAAACTCATTTACTGAATCTCCGCAATATGATTCATTGCATGATAGAACTTGTGACTGGATCACAACTAGTGAGCGTATCTACATGTGTAATTATGAATGTATTAAAATCTTCCCTAGTCAATGAATTGATGTATTCAGACATCATCAATTCTTTAAGACTAGCACGTGTTATACTCCTTGGTCTAACCAAGCAGTCGTTACTTACTGGCTTGAGACACTGGGATGTCAAGAGTTAAATGTGGATGCTAGTTATGATAACTAGATCATTAGAGTGACATGCTGTAAGACTTCATATGATTCTCTACATATATAGATATGTCTATAAAGTTCTTACCGCAGCTCGAGTGCAAGTTTCCTTAAATTTGAGGTATTCAAGTCACCTTGGTCATGAAGGCTTATGCTTTGACATTTTAAGCAAAGCATATCCTTGGAGATGTGAACCCGAGATGATTGGGTATAAGTAAAAGTGTCCAAAGGTGTTTGGATAGCCCACAAAGGATTCACCGCTCCTTACGAGGAGACATATACCCTATGGTCACTTGTCAAGATTATTACTCAAGTCTTTGGCCAAAGCATCACATGTTAAGAGTATTGGACTCTTAAACACATGTACGAGTAATTAGAATCCATAGGACAAGTAAATATGACTTGGGCTAGGTGTGACGTAGTCAGCCTAGTGGGGACAGACACAATAGTCCATGTACTGAACTAAGTGGGTATAAGACGAGTGAAAGGAACGAGGCACGATTCACTATAGTTGCTGAAAGGGTTCAAAACTAGTTCTGGGATCAACTGTAATTTTTTGATTAATTGAGGATCATGATGTACTACTAGGTGTCACTCATGATCGATTCATAATTAAATAGTTAATTATGGATGACCACGATAAATCAGGAACCTATTGGGTCACACGCACTATGAATATCTAAAAGATATAAAACAAGTTTGAGAATTTGATTCTCAAATCAAAAAATATAATGTTTGATTAGGACCAAATAAAGGGCAAATATGGAATAAATTTGTTGGAATAGAAGCGCAGATGAGTCACATCTCTTATGGAAGAGTTAGACCCTATTTGGTTTAGTTGTGAACCAAATCAAGAGGTTAATGAGATAAAATTTGGTTAAGACATATTGGGTTTGAATTGGGCTTTATCATCAAACTCAATAAGAGGAATATATATATAGAGAGAGAGAGACAATTATTGAATTGTATTATTTTCTTTCTCCTTCCTCTCCTCCTCTCTTTGGTTGATCACAACCCAAAGGGTTCTTCCCTTTTTGTTGCCGCAAATCACAAGAAAGAAGACTCTTCTTCCTTTGTGCTTCCTTCTCTTTGATCGCATCTCCTCCGCACTTGGCTAGTACCGATCGGAGGTGAGACTTGTCTCTCAAAAAGTTATCTTGAAGAGCTCGATGTGAATACGAATAAAGGTGAGGTTCAACAATGTCGCTCTAGTTGATGCCCTTTCCTTTATACATCATCTGTAACGTATACCTAGAGTAAATGTTATTCTTAAAAGTTTTATTTTATCGATCATGTCTAGATAAGATGTATCCTTGTATGCGTGTGGTGTGTATGATGTAATAATTAGTTTTTGTTATTACTGTTTAATATTTTCCGCTGTGCATGTTTTGCGAAACATGTTAAACACACACTGCATCGGGCTATCCAACAACATATTTCAGGAAAATCGACAAGAACACCAGTTTCTTCCACTCCCTAGTCAAAAGAAATAACAAAAGGGAGATAGTAGTTGTAGAGAAGAATAATGGGGAGATTACCTCCAGGTCAAAAGAAGTGGCAGGAATTCACAAGACACTTCCAGACATAACTTGGGGCATAGGTGGAGCATACCCCGTTCCAAAAAGAATGCATGTAATTTAGGAGAGTTCTCACTGATGACCAACAGACTCAACTAATCAGAACTCCAATGGAAGAGGAAATCAAGAGAGCTTTATTTGACATCAGAGACCTTAAGGCACCGGAGCCAGATAGATATAGTTCTAAATTTTACAAACGGGCATGGGATATAGTTAAGTAGGATTTCACTGCAATCGTATTGGAGTTCTTCACAAATGGTCACTACTCAAATCATGGAATCATACACTGATTGCTCTTGTATCAAAAATGGCTCATGCAAGCAAAGTGCAAGACTATAGGCTCATCTCCTACTACACGGTATTCTATAAGGTCATTTTCAAGCTCCTTGCAAGTAGACTGGCAAATGTCACTGACCAGTTACTACATCCTGCCCAGACAGCTTTTGTCAAAGACCGCCTCATCACAGATAATATCCATTTAGCTCAAGAATTGTTACGCGACTACACCAGAAAATGAATTTCTCCAAGATGCATTCTGAAAATGGATCTTCAGAAAAGCCTTTGACTTAGTTCACTGGAATTTTCTTTAGGATGTCCTCTCAGCACTACAGTTCCCAACCATTTTCATCGTATGGATCAAAGAATTAATGCATTACCACCACAACCTTCTCTGTAGTGATTAATGACATTATACATGATTTTTTTAGAGATGGTAGAAGACTTAGGCAAGGAGACCCGGTCTCCCTCTTATCTTTTTAGACGATGCATGAAGTATCTATCCCGCTCTTTAGCACGACCCACTATTAGACCAGGCTTTCATTTTCACCCCAAATGCAAGCATCTAAGGATAGCATATATGGTGTATGCAGATGACCTTTTTCTTTTTTTTTCCATGGAGATGTGACTTCAGTTACTCAGCTAGTGGACTGCTTAGCATAGTTTGCTTGGATGACAGACCTCACAGCTAATTTAGTTAAGTCAAACATTTACATGACAGGGATAAATGCTCCAACCCGAGAACATTTGTTGACTATCATGGGGTTCCAAGTGGGAGAGATGTCTTTCAGATACTTGAGGATTCCTATAGCTTCTCAGAAATTGAAGATCTCTGACTATAGCTTACTATTGGACTCTCTCACCAATTGAATCAATTCATGACCAAAGAACACCCTGTCTTATGTTAGGAAAGTCCAACTCATTGTCTTAGTTCTTCAAAGTGTGGATTGTTATTGTATGTCCATCTTGCCCCTTCCTTGTGGGATAGTAGACGGCGTATACAGCCTCTGCAGATCTTTTATGTGGATTATCAAACACCCTCTCATAGCATGGATAGAGTTATGCAAGCCCAAGGAAGAATGCGGTCTTGGCTCGAGGGACTTGAAAGCATGGAACATTGTCTTATTAGCCAAGGTCATGTGGCATATACAAGACAAGTAGAACACCTTATGGATACGATGGGTACACCATGCATATTTACAGCGTGTGGGGATATGTGAGTGGCAAGTCAAGAAAACGGACTCCCCACTCATCAAAAGGGTGCTACACATTAGAGACAGTATTTTGGCAACTGCAGGTAGCCCCGAGGCAGTGGGACAAATCCTAGCTACATGATTCAGTCAAAGGAAGGGAGGTGTCCAGAGGGTTTATGACCACTCAGAGATGCTAGGCCCAGAAAGTCATGGGTGAAGATAGTCTAGCAGAAGTACTTTCAACTAAGTCATGCCTTCACGTTATGGATGCTAGCACATGGATGACTCCCTGCACGTGCTCGACAAGAGTACTTGGAGGGCAGATAGTGTACCTTTTGCAGACTGGAGGAAGAGACATTGGACCATGTGTTCTTTAGATGTAGTCCCATCTACCAGCTCTGGGGGAGAGTCAGAGCTTGGCTACGGATGCGTCCCGAGATGACTACATATCGTCGTATGCTGCGAGTATTCAGACTTCAGTACAGGGGGACCTCCACTCTTACTAGAGCACGCCACCTTGCCATGTCATCATTGGTACATCATATTTGGAGGGCGAGGAATCACAGCATGTTTGAGGAGATACGATTGGATGCAAAGATGATATTCAGGAAGACACAAATCCACATCTATAGGTCGCTTGGTGTATTCTTGGATCAAGTACTCAAACAGGGGTGATACTTTTTGGGGCATATAGTTTTTTGGTTACTGCCCCATTGCATATTGCATACTCATCATATCATCCACACATTCATACTTACCACTTGGGAGCATGCATTCTCGTATACTTAGCTAGGACTATGATAACATGCACTTTTGGTAGTGTGCGGGAGTCTATTTTTGATACATAGACAGAGAGCATGCATTTTAATATGTTAGAGAGCATACATATATATAGGCCTCCACTAAACCCTAGGACATTGCATCTTGCATATGCATGGAGTTGTAGCCGAGTATCAGTCGGAGTCCAAAGGACATACACTCGCCCTATTACACATATTATAGAATTGGGGGTTACTCAGAGTTGGCACCATGTCAGTGATAAGTAAATTCCCCAATTCAAAAAAAATGCCTGATACCTGATATGAAGCCTAGAAAGACTTGGAGTCATATGGAGGAGACGACGAGAGCTGATACTTTGATGAGGTTACCACTACGACGATGTCGATGGTGTCGACTCCTCGAACATTGATGGTGCTCACTCAGTTGGGAGGATGCATTGTTGAGAGATATGAGATCATTTGAGCGAGAGTGTGTGCACCTTGAGTTGGTGAAAGAGAGCCCAAAGTATGCATATCTTGAGTGGGTAAGGAAAGATAGCTTCCACCATTTCGGAGAGGAGTGTTGAGTGGGATGTACTGTGGATGAGGATATGTAGGTGAATAGATCCACGTTGAATGCTAGCTTCCACCATTTCACAAACGACTCGCGATAAAAATATGTTAAATCCGTTTATGACTAGGGCTTTGTCAAAAAGCCTACGAGGGTGAATAGGTCCACCAGAATGACTTATCTAGTCCGCAACAAATGACTCGCGGTAAAGATATTACAAATCCATTGATAGATGACCACTTGCTAAAAGTGTGTGCGTGCGGGGGGGGGTTGATGGTGACCTACGTGTATTCTGATACTGATGGAGGTTGAGGAGCCTAGCCCACCCTTTGGGTTAAGGACGAGGAGTACGAGCGTATTCATACATCCTTAGGTCTCAGCTCGGACACACTGGATGAGCCGGATTCCTAGAGGATGGAGGGTTGCGACATGGATGATCAAGAGGATGTTTGACATTGACGATGATGACATGGAGGCGTCGGCAGGAGGTGACTATTTTGACAATGACGACAAAGTCCGATCACTGCCTGATCTTTTGTGATTTGTATAGAAGATAGGTAAGCGACTGTAGTACGTCTGATGGTGGTTATGTTGAGAGAGTGTTAGTACACATGAGAGTGTTGGTACACATGTGAGCACTTGTACGTTATGCCTTGGTTCCCTTCTCAGATCTGACATTTCGTCAGACATGACATGAGTAGGATCCCTAGGATTTTTGTATGTTGTTCTTTTCTTTGATGATATATATTTTTACCTTTCATAAAAAAAAATAAAGGGAACCCATAGCGGCAGAGTGTCTTCTTAATTTCTCAGGCATTTAAGGATTGAGTCCCAGCCTCGGCGAATTAACTTTCCCTTAATAGGAGATTGACCTAAGAATGCTAGGTTGATGGGCTATCCGCTGCGAGCGCTTCCCGATTTACTCTAGTGATCTATAGAAAACTTTCATGGGGTCGAGCCAATCACCTTATGATTAGTTGGCGTAAGCTGGATACCTAGTGTCAACTAAAAGAAAAGAAAATTAAAAAAATATATATATAACAACAACAACAATCAAGTCTTATTCCACTAGATGAGGTCGACTATATAAATCATTTTATGTCATTAGACTCTATTCCCTATTATAACATCATCTATACTCAAATAAATTTCTAAAAAAGAGAGGTCCCGATACTTTTTAATTAGTTGTCTGAAAAGATGTATAATTTCTATTATCGACCTTCCAGACATTAATTTAAATTAATTTTCGATCACTGTGATATCCTTCCTAATTAATCTTTTTTCTATTATTCTTTTTTAAAATTTCATAATATACTCATTAGTTTAATATTTCTATAGTTTGCACCATAAAAAAAATAAAATAAAGGAAACATATAGCAGGTTTGTGCTAAGGAATCACGATTTGCATTCTCGTGTTAGCACAAGTTTAACTAGATGAAGCACCATTCAAGAGTTGCTATAATATAAATATTACATATTAATTATCATTATTATTAGATATATTCAATAATAAATATCATTAATGCATTAAATATTATTTATTTTTAATTAATTTTAGTAATTAAAAAATAATTTAAAATATCTTTTAAAAACATTTAGCCCATCAATCCTTTACCGAGCCTAACACCACACTCTTATGCTACGTACATCTTCAAGCTGGGTCACCTCTTAGACCATTTTAGTCATGCTCGGTATGACTCAAATATGACTCAATATGGGGTAGGTCGTGCTTGATACGACCTAAAATGTGGCAAGTCATGTCCGATACAACCTAAAATGGTAACAAGACATGCTTGGTTCGACCCATGCCTAACACGTCACGGTTTATTGATACCATTATTTCAGATTAGTTGGGTAGAAAGGTCATGTGGGCTAATCGGTCCGTTCGAGCTAATTGGTTTGGTCAAACAAGATGTCCTAGTTGGGTTAGTTGATCTGATTGAACAGAGCAAATTGATCAAATCATTCAAAGAGGGAGAGATCATGTCAAGTGGGAGTGTAGGTGATGACCTACAGCCAACTTAACCAAAAACTAGCCCTCTTCATCAGCTTGCCCAACTAATCCACTCGATCGACTCATCCAATTGAAAGGTGAGAGGTGTTCCATTTGGTGGGAGAAGGTGGCATCACATACATCACTTCCTTTATCACATATATTGCTCAATACACCAAATAGTAATGGTTCTAATTAAGATTTAGGCCACCTAACAATGTGACTTTTCATTATTAGATTCATTAACAAAGACACTTCAACTGCCTCTTAGAATAAGTCAAAGTCAAAGGCACAGTAAGTTACTCTCTTTATGTTTTTTCTTTCCAAGTGGATTAGTTGTGACACTGATCATGACATTCTTGCCTTACGTACGTAGTTTGATATGATCGAATCTTTGCCTTTTGGGCACTCTTGAAAGTTGAGTGTGTGTTTTGATAAAATGTCGACTTTCATCGATGAAAGGTTAACCAACCTCTATAAGTACTTCATCTTCCCTCGCATATTCTCATTGCAAAGTCTAATGGAGGGACTAATCCCTTTGATCTACAAAGCCATGATCAAGAGAAAGAAAAGCAAGCACAACTATAGATGCCTTTCCCGATCAAATTCCGGTGGCGACATCTACATGAGCGCACCACAGACGGAGGACCATCGGCCTAATGGGTTGGAGATGGCTCAATTTACGCATATGTTCATGACACCACCGCCAAAAAAGCTCTCGAGCTTTGGGGAATTAGGATGCAACAACCACGAATTGCGATACACAAGGCATAGTTCGATGAGGGAATTCAATCATGATGGCTTATTGTTGGAACCGGTAGCCGACGAAAGACCACATGTTGGAAGGCAAGTGTCGATGAACAAGTTTTCTAAGGTTAGGAGTCTCCGAATAGCTTGTATTCGTGGATGAGAGTATAATGATTTAGATAGAGCATCTAAGTTTTTGTGTGAAGCTCCTTGTTGTTATACTCGATTTGGCTGTTAAATACCACATGATCAAGTTCAGGTTCAATTCTAGTTGCTCAATCTCGAACAGTTGAAATCAAAACCGTCTTGATCAGACCGCTCGACAAGGGCCATGAACAAGAGATCCATAGTGCAACAACCTAGTGTTGCAATAAAACAAAAACAAACAAACCAAAAGAACAAGTGAAATAGATTTTAAAAATAAAAAATAAAAATACAACTAAAAAAAAAAGAAAAACATCTTTTTTTACTACACCAACACTTTTATATAATCATGTAGTATTGTAGAGATTGAATATCAAATACAATATCGATTCAAAGTAAGCTTTGATCCTATGAAACTTTCCACTATAAATTATTTGAGTGTCACAAATAAATGGTACTAGAACCAACTCATCGCGTTAAAAGAAAAAGATCAGCGCACAAGAAACATAATCTTTGGTAGCCATTGTCAATGCACCCAAAGACAAGTAAAACAAGATCAAACTAATGTCGATCGAAATGTTACACACACACATTAATGCAGAGATACAAATCTTATAGTTATGCAGATTTAGTTGATTAACATATACAACCCAGTGGGTTAAACAGCTCATAGTTAGACGAGATCATTGTCATTGTAGCTATCTCCATCAGTGCAAATAAGTAGTCTGGTACTGGACTGGGTGAGCATTTCCGTAGTACAGGGCATGTGTAGAGGAGACGGTGTATGGAGTCGATCCCATCAGAGTAGGGTGATGACTTTCAGCAGCATAGAGAAATTGTCTATCATACGGGTAAGAGAACCGCTCGGGGCTGTCGTACGGGTGTGCAAACCTCTCAGGCGGTGCCCGGTAGAAGCTTTTGTCAGGCATGCTGGTAATACGAGGGTTGTAAATGCTTCCACAGGCACGAGGCCTCTTGGACTGGGGCTTTGCAGCTTCAGCAGCTCTCCTCTTGTCAGCCTTTACTTTCTCTAGCTGTACGATGCGCTTCTGAAGTGGATCAATAGGGTATTGCTCCTCGAGCTTATGTTCCTCAATGCATTTGATGACAGCTTTGAGAGCAGATAATTCACGTTCATTCGTTTCATTCTGGAAAAAAAGGGTCACAGTAAATAAAGTTTAGTTTTATGATGCAAACACACAGACGTGATAAAAAAAATCAAGTTTATTTTTAGGATGCAATCACCCAGCAATCATAAACAAGCTATAAAATAAAGAAAATTTAGCAAAGAAACGACTACTTGCTGAGTTATCAAAATAGTAGGTCCAACTGATCCTATTTGTTTTTATGATACTATACATGTCTCGGCCTTTTTAATAACTCATAAAATCCCATAAGCGATAAAGAAGACATTTTTCTAAGTTTGTTTCAACTTTCGAGTCGTATTCAACCAATCACAACCCTAGTCTTGTATGTGAAGCAAGTCATGTTAGTGTTCTTACACAAATTAAATATGCACACAAACCACCAGATAAGAAGCTTAAAGTTAACTTGAAGTAATTATTGTGGACAACGAATTACAAGGATTTACCAAGTTTCATTACAAAAAACTTCACGGAAACTTGATAGTAAGAAATGGCAGTTCCCTTACATGAATTTATCCAACTAACAACAGAACATCACATCATAAGATTGCTAATTAATCAACCTCAGAACTAATATATGAAAGCATGTCTGGATAGCATATCACTTCCAACTAAACATAACAGGAGAATATGTTTTTCCAGCGTCCAGTATTTATCTGGAGAAATGGAATATGCATAAATTAGAAAATAACTAATCAGTTGATGGGCAATATTTGATAAAATACAGTCACAGGTATGGCTACAATCTTAATTCAACTGGCGTAATTAAATAATTTATCAATTCACAAAACACCAAACAGTTGGAACACATGACTGGTTCTTGTTGCAATAGGTGGATAATTTATCAATCAATCATCAAACCGACCAAGAAAGCACACAAATAGTTGAGACAAACAGTTGTGGCATCAATCATTCAGCAGCAAATTTCCCTACATTGGCAACTAACTAGAAATAAAATGAGGCTAGTTAGTAGGCAGTGTATTAGTTCAATATGAGGTCAGGACCTGTGCACCAGGTGACATGCTTCCAGCTTTGACCTGCGATACTCTTCTTGCCTCCTTTAGATACTCTTTCAGCAATGGCACTGGAGCGAATTGTTCTGTAAGCTCAAATGCATATGCAAGATTAACAGCCTCAATTTGCCTCCCACTATTCTGAAGAAGTTCGATCAAACCTAAGAACAAATGATCCAATTAGAAGGAATGAGAAGGAAAAGAACATGGAAAAGGACGTCATGGAGTCATAGATAACTAAGAGTAGTCACAAATAATGTTATTGCAAAAACAGATAATCTAATGGTATATAGTTTCCTAGCAATCAGACTACCTGTAAGGACCTACTTGTAAATTTCCAAATAGACAAGGATGTATATGTCAGATGATAATAAGGGAATATGAATAGGGAACTATCGAGGGGATTAACCCTTATAATTTTCCCCATATTAACATATCAGGCGTGATCTAAACAGAATATCTATTTTGAATGATGAAGCATTTGAACCGTGCAAAATTTTCTAATGAAAAATATATGAACTGAAACTGGAGATCAACTGGATTACTTGAAATTTTCATGTCCTATGTCCGATATGTTATTCCCAACTATTGGATAAGTAAATCTCAACACCAACACCAAGGTAAAATCAGCCAACCTAGCATTTTATGTGACAAACCAAGTGAACGACACAAGTCGACAGTTTGACGGCGCCGTGTAACAGCTGGCATTAGTTTGCAGATATCATCTTGTTCAAATTCTGAGATAATATCAAAAGTAGCCAAAAGCTGAAGAAATGCATGTGCTTCCAATGAGTTTCCACTGCTGGCTTCAATGTCCGGGTGATCCAATTTCAGCTTCCATTCCTTAGCTATCACCTTTGCCTTTTCTTTGATATCTGGTGTCAATATTTGTTTATCTGACAATGAATCTTGTATACCATCTGCCAACAGCGGTTCAAGTGATTCCATTAACATGAGACAAGTCCTTCGCTGGCCCAAAAGGTTCCCATCCTTCTTTGATCCTAGATTCTCTCTGGTGTAGAAGCCGTTCAGGGAATCCAAAACTAGAGTGAAAGGATTGGGTGCACTTTTAAGTGCAAATGGGAGTTCTTCGCGTATGGAATTTAAGTTTTTCCTATTGTCTGAGACAAACTTATGTAATCCGTCCACATCCATTTCTCCACAGAGTTTCACCAGCTCTGAGGGATGCTCACTGCCTGCATTTCCATTTTCTGTAGGGCACACATCTAAGCCAGAATTAGCTGGTGTAACATAACATTTCTTTTCTGAAATAACATTAGCTACGGCATCTCTGGCATCAGCCATGGCATCTCTGACATCAGCAATGGGTTCTGGGGAACAGGTTTTGTATTGGTCAAATAAAGTTGCAAGAGCTGCGTCCCTCTTTTCCTGCAATTTATCAAGTGACAAAAGCTCCTTGGCTACAACAGTATCCTTCCGTTTCTCCAACATCTCTCGGGTCTCCATGAACTGTGTAGCATATTCCTTCTCCTGATCTTCCAACTCAACAAACCTTTTCTTTAGAGACTTCTCGAGGCCATGAAAATGTTCTTCGAGTTCTTTCCATTTTAGGTTCAGAGAAATGGCACTGTATCTCTCAAGTTCAGCAAATGCTTGGTGTAATTGCTGTATCTTCGTAGTAGTAGAATCAATAAGTGTAGCAACTATCTCCGTATCGGCCATAGCAGACTACTATCAGAAAAGAAAAATAAATCTTTAGAAAATGAGCAGTAAATCAAAAAATCAACTAGTTGAAATGGAATCAAAGATCTAATCAGTCAATCATCTTGGGTCACACTGCCACATATAAAATAAGCAAAATGTCTGATTCAGAGAAAAGGTTTCCTAGTGCATAATATTATACCAACAAAGGGTTATTGGAAGGAGCATTATCCAGGCAATAATCATGGTACCACCCAAAAATTAAAACTATTAAAGATTAGTTGTTCAGCTATTGATGCTTTTCTAAGATAAATTTTATATTATTGGAAGTATGGTTCCTGTTGCACTAAGCGCACTTGCAGTCTGTTGCTTACCAATTTCATCTTTCTCTGAAGCTTGGTTGTTTGATAATCTTTCTTTTTTTTTTCAAAGTACAAAAATCAGAAGTGACACAAACATTGAAAGCACATATCAGGAATAACTAGGCTGTGTTTGTCTTATGTATTAACTTGACTGCTCACTATTTTAGCTCTAACCATTAATAGCATGTGATCAAGAGGCATACACTCAAGCATCTAGAAGGACAGTGAATCATATTATAATAATCCACATAATACAGATAATAAAGTGCTTAAGTGTTTATAGGGAGAGTTGTAGCAATCACATGGCAAGACCCAGAGTTATTTTCCTATTTTAAGGCAGCTACTTGCATAGAATGCCAAATGTAATTCCTTCTCATTTCTGAGCATTACAAATTTATACATAAAAATCTAGCACCAACAGATGATATGCCAAAAGCATAACAATTCCAAAAACTAAGAATGGGAACAGGAGGGAATAAAAACATTTTAGGTTAAGATTGCTGAACTTGAATGGATGTACATAACAAAGGTTCAAATATCTGAAGACCAGTAAAATTGACGCCTAAAAAACTGTTGATAGACAATGGAAAGGAAAGAGTTGAAAATTAAAAAACCAGGTGGATAGGAAAATATTTATCAGTTTCGAAGTGGGAACAGTGAAGGAGAACGAAAATGATTGTAATATAAATAGATGCATTATATTTAAAATTCTGTCTCGCTTTGGTTATTACTAGTAAAGACACTATAGACAACATAATTTTAGACGGTAGAAGAAAAATAAGGAAGATTAAGAGACTAGAAGCACAAGGCATAAGCTGCTAGATTTTTTTTTAGAGTCAAGAGCCCTTTTCATACAGAATAGCTTTCATCAGAGAGATAAAATCCCTACGGGTCTCAATTTCAGAAAGGAGTTGATCCACCAAACTCTCAGTCACACCTGGCAAATCTATCTAATTTACACTAAGCCCTTCTTTTATCTTTATCTCTCTCCAAACAAGTATGCTATTCTTTCCTAATGTGACTCACAGACCATTCTCTCTTCTTTCTCCTCTCTTCTTTGCCCATTCTCTTCTTCTTTCATCTCCTTCATTACCTTCGGAATCATAAGAGGCCGTCCTCTCCTCTCTTCTTTCTCCTAGACTGACTCCCTGGGTAGCAAATAGGCAGATGCAATCATATCTAAAGCAGATAATCTGTGAGAAGTGTTGTTCTTTATATGAAATAAAGCAAGATAATACATATTAAACAAAGAATCACTTCCTATGAACTTACTCTGAAGGGCATTAATGATTAAACCTTGCTACTTTCAAGATTGTCATACCAATTACATATTAAAGGAACCTGTTACTTTCCAGTTGTTGGCTTTACTTTTCCCAGACTTCAGGTTGACTAACAATGGCATAGCTAAATGGAAATCTCCGGTAAGTTATGGAGTCTCAAATTATTGATCACTTCTGGATCATTTTTCACTCCAATTCATATACTGTCTGATTCATGCTAAATTTTAGTTTGATGTTTGAATGGTTAGATATCACCTGTTCCTGTTTTTTCATATAAGGTTCTCATTTTATCATATAAAATATTAGGTTGAATTTGTGCCCACCATTGATATATGTGAAAAGGCAAAAAAATGACTCTTTATCCTTTAATTAAGAAAATCTTGTTTGAGTTGGTCACTTTTTTATATTAATTTATTGGTTGGATCTTGCTATCATAGTTCTAGACTAACTAATTCAGGCTAGGTTTTAGATTATGTATTATTATGCCAAAAAATTCTTTTAATATTATGCCGAAGTGTCAGCTAGTATTGGTTTGGCTAGGTTGTAAGATTTTAGAAGTTAGAGCGTGCGCCGTCACTATTCCTAATAGGATAATGAGTTTGGCAACCTTGCAATAGTAGTCAGTTCCCTCTCAATTTGCTTCCCTATCAGCCGGCCAACCAGATGAGTCAAAGAATGGTAAAACTTAAGTAGTCACTGCAGACATATATGTTAATTTCAAATACATTGCACTTCAACATATTAAACAATAACCACTTAAAATGGTTATAGAATCACGAATCATAGAGATCATACTTTAATATTTTGCTCAAGATTTAAAATCTCAACTCATGCGTCGGAGTTTCAATCTCTGACTGGAACAATATGATTTCGGTAGCGTACGACATAATACTTTTGATACTTATTTAATGATATAGTTTTGATATGCTATCATATCGTATTGGTGCAATTTTAATACTTCTTTAATTCAATTATTAATGATACAACAACAACAAGTCTTATCTCACTAGGTGGGGTCAGCCACATGGATCCCACTACGTCACTGGACTCTATCCCTTACTATATCATCATCTATATTTAAATAAAATTTATTTAGTGTTATCGTTCCTAACCAAATCTTCTTTGGTCTTCCTCTTCCTTATTTAATGTGCGTATTTGTCATAGTTTCACATCACTCGGATGATTTATTGGTCACATGTTCGTACCATCTTAAACGTCGCCTAAAAGTTGTCCTCAATAGGTGAAACTCTTACTTTCTCTTCCCATGTGCACCACCTACCATGGTAGTTCCACCGACAACTTGTCAGTGTACCAATAACACAACTCCTTGTACAAGCTATTGTTTACTTAATATACAATCTCAATCTTATGATTTGGCTTTCCAGGACCTAAAGGAAAGCAGTTACATAGTTGAAGAAGACCTTGACAGTTATCTAGAAATATCAACTGACTTCTTAACACCAACAAAACTGGTACAACTTATGTCTACACAATCTAACCTTGATGATCTGGTATCAAGGCTAAAAAAAAGATAGAAATCATAGGTGATAATCCCACTAAATATTGGGAACGGGATAAGATATACTATAAACTAGCAATCATAAATCCTGATCTAACCATAAAAGCACAAGATTTGAGATACACTAATTGGGAAACAGAAGTATGTAAAACTCATATACAATAATTATTAAAACTTGGAGCTATTCAAAGATCAACCTCACGACATAAAAGCCCCGCCTTCATAGTAAACAAAGGGGCTGGAAAAAAAAGGACAATCCAGAATGGTATTCAACTACAAAAGACTTAACGATAATTGTCAAGAAGATGATTATAAAAGTCCAGATAAGGATCAACTACTTAATAAAAATACAAGATTCAAAATGGTATTCTAAATTCGATATGAAATCAGGATTTTAGCAAATCAAGATGCATCCAGAATCAGTAGAATGAATCGTATTTTCTTGTCCAGACGAACATTTTGAATGGCTAGTTATGTCATTCAGCTTAAAAGTAGCGCCACAAATCTGCTAGAGAAAGATGGATAATATTTTTAGAAATTTAACAAATTATACATGTGTCTACATAGATGATGTGCTGGTTTTCTCCAAAACAAAAGAACACTATGCATATTTACATTTGGTGTTTAACCTATTTGAAACACATAGATTAATCATTTCTAGAAGTAAAATAAAACTTCTTGTTACACACATAGAATTTTTTGGAGCAAAAATTGGGCAAAGAAAAATAACCAAACAACCTCATATTTCTTAAAAAAATTTAAACTTTCCTGATGAAATGGAAGACACCAAAACCCTTAGATCTTTCTTAGGGTTATTAAACTATGCTAGACAATACTTGAAAGATATAGAAAAAATTAGTGGACCCTTATACAACAAAACATCTGTAACATGACAAAAATACTTTAATCAACAAGATCTGGCCTTAGTAGTCAAAGACCGTTCCAGTGCTTACATTACCATTTGATTCAGACTATTTGATTATAGAAACAGATGGCTGTGAGACAAGATGGGGAGAGGTTCTATATCGAAAAGCTTCTAAATATGAACCCAAAACTACAGAAGAACTATGTAGATATGTTTCTGGACAATACAAAGAAAAAGTTCATTTAACCTCTCTAGATTATGAAATTTTAGCTGTTATTGATTGTCCAGATGCTTTTCGCCTTTTCATCTACAGCAAACGAGATCTCACAATCAAAACAGATTGTGAGACTATAGTTAAATATAACCAACAAACAAAAGGATTATGAAAAGGACTGAGTGCAAAAAGATGGTTAAAATTTACAAACACTATTATTAACAAGGTTTAACCATTCAGTGAGATCATATTAAGGAAAGTAACAATTCCCTAGCAGACACACTGTCTAGACTATTACATTGACTTCACAAAATTTTGCAAGTATGGATAAACAAAAGAAAGTAAAAACTTCTGCCATGAAAACCATGAGGTTTGGTAACCAAGAACTTCAATAGTTCACTAGATATGAGGAACAATTTCACTTCTCAGCAATAGAAAAACTTGATTGCATTCAAACTGGTTTACTTGACAATATCTGGAACATTCCAACCATTCCGGGCAGTGCTAATTACAAAATAGCAATTATCAATGCCCTGGCTAATTACTTCCAAACAACAATACAAAAACTAGTAGGAAAGAAGTTTTCAATTATGTAGTATATTCTAGCACCCAAGTAGGAATCTATCATGACTGCAAAGAAGTAACTATTGTCATCCAAGAATGTGAACATCCTTCTTTTAAAGGCTTCTACTCATTAGACGAAGCCTTTGCTTCAGCCAGAACAGTCATCGAGGCTAACTTCTTTGTCAGCAATCTAATCAAAACAGGAGAAAGAACACCTTCAGAAACAAGTTAAACAGAGAAGACTTATGCTCAAGCGCTCACTACAAAACCTGAAAGCTCAGACACTACAGGAAAAACAGATTCATAGGCCTAACTATGTAACTCTGGCCTAATTAAAAGTCATAGCAGAAGAGACTTCAGCACAAAGAACATCAGAAATCATTCTACTAGGACTTCACAATACTATTCCAGAAGAAGTAACCACCTACATTCGAAGTCCTATAGAAAAATCTACTATCTTGATTTTTGTAGAATTCTATGGATCCTTTAAACTATTACATCACAAGGTACCTCAGGGAATGGTCATAGTCTATGAAGTAGAATTCAGCTTTAAATTAAAGTGTCAGAAAAGAAACAAAACTTGTGAAACCTCTGAAAAATATGAGTGTCAATGTCAACTCATATATTCATTCAAAAGAGTACACATCAATCTAGACACCTATGAACCACATACAATTAAGGGCAAAAAGATTACTCTATTCTATCTAATGGATTATGGTCTGCTTTACAAGTTATGGGTACATGATTCTGACGCCATCCGTAACTTCCCAAAGAAACTTAGGCAAATTGTATCCTTAGCCCTGAAGAAGAGGAGACTTATGTGATATGCACTTTTGACAATTTCCCCCTAAATGAATAGATCTAAAAATTGAACCTACCAAGCATCTCATCAAGATAGAAGTAAATGAATTTAATGAGACCATAGCAGAGTTTGATGATTATGCTTCTGATTTTAATGTTAATTGGGATGTCTTTACATCCTTAGCAAACCGGTACAAACATTGGAGAGCATCTGTTCAAGAAACCAAATGATCTTGGGATAGAATAGACGATCCAAATTACTATCTCCTAGCTAGAGAAGCATACACTGAAAAAATTTACTTACCCAGAGATATGGGTACTAGATTTTTTCCTTTTCTCTCACAACACAACATACAACTCTTCTACAACACTATCAAAGGAAGACAGAAAGATGGGACAACAAAAAACATGCCAGTTCAGCCTTTTCCTCCTCTAGAGCCTACAGAGCAGCGCTGCAAAGGGAGGCCCAAGCAACCAGCTCCGTTCCATCACCCCGTCCCTTTCAATGAAGCTCAAGACAACAGTTCTACTTCATCCCTCGACTCCACAAGTAAACGAAATTTAGAAAACATGATGGAACCCTAGGGTCCCACACTGACAAAAATGTGACAGCTCCACTATCTTTTCAACTCCATGATTAAGCCTTTCCAGCTCCACTACCTTTCATCGCAACTACCTCCACTACTACTTTTTCACTCCACCATCACGCCTTTCCAGCTCCACTACCTTTCCAGCTCTACTCCACTATAGTCATCCTTATCTCCTTCATCCCTTAGCTTCTTCACGAAGGTCTTTCTCTCTATAAAAAACCCCAAGAATGCAAGAAGACCTCGCCTCACCCCGGAGATCTAGTCTCAAGCAAGCAACCAAGTCTTTTGTGCAACTCAGTGTTTGTAAGTTTGTAAGTTCTTTTGAAGCTTGTAATGTAAATATAAGTCTATATATTACTCTGTTGTACTGCTGTACATTTTTCTCTATTGTATTTCTCTACTGTATTTCACACTCCTGTAGTAGCTAAGCTGTTTATATTATGGAAACTTAAAAACTTTTGCTAAGTCAAAACATAGTGGTCTCTGCTTCTCTTCAGTCCTTATCTAAGTAACCTATGGTGATCAGTAATTGTATGAGAAAATTTGTGTAAGTCCTGTGCAGATTATCGTAAGAAACACCAGAGACATCTTTCTCTATCTTCTTGAAAAGTCGGAGCAACAAAAAGAATTCCTCTACAACTGAAGCTCATTGGCAAAAATAGAAAACTATGAGTAACCACACTGTTTTGACATAGCCTTCCTTAGAATTTAACCAATCCAAAAGGTAGTAAAGTAAAAAAAAACGCCGTAGAAGGATAGTCAGAAACAATGGGAAAAAGGATAAGAGTAGAAAGAAAGAGAGCATAATCCTTGGTGAGGAGGTCACGATCAGGCTGAATTAAGAAATTCAGGCCAAGTATAAGATGAATAGTAGAATGTAACAAAGGTTTGATCCATAGTTTAGAGAGGGCAAACAATTATAAAAACGCATATGGGTGTTAGTAACAAACCTAGTACTGGTCAAGGTTTGGCCGTCAAATTAGGTACTGATTAAGAGTTGAGAAGCAATTTTAATCAAAGTAGGAGGGACTATTGATAGAAGTGTGGCTTCATCTATAGTCGAGTTTGTAGCTCCACGGTTAAGAAAGGCTTGAAGTGTTACTTCATGTCCATGTATATTGAAGAGACACTTGATCCTGTCCATGGTGCGCCCAGTATTACAAATATTGGGTGTCTTAATAAAAACCATGTCTAAGTCTTAGTAGGGCTCCTGTAGGATTATACTTTTCCTAAAGCCGAAAGAGTGCGGGTGGAGGTGAGCTTCTTAACTTCGGCTTCTAAAAGGTTTAGTCTTGTTTCTAAAACTACAATTCGAGTTTCTAATAAAAAATTACGGGGAGGTCCGTGTGTTAGTGGCGTTGGTATATGGATACCATAATTTTGGTCAAGACATAAGCTATTTCTTGCATAGAGAACATGTTCCCCTTTTATCTAAGGAAGCGTAATAACTACATATGAAATAAGAAACATTAATAGTTCCTATTTTCAATGTCCATTGATGTTGACAGTCAGAGAGGTTATCCGGTGTGTGATGAGAAAGCACTTGTTGGAGCATCATATCCATAGAAGTATATGGAAAGAGTTCTTCCCATTGTTCTTCTAGGTCATAAAACTCTTCTTGTGGTATATTCGTGGGCATTCCATATTTATCTGTAATGATTTGTGTGTGTGGTAGAAAGGAATTAATCAAAATATAATCAGTTGTTGAAGATACGTATTCTAGTTCGTCAAAAAAGATGATCAAATATATAGAAGAATTGTCTGAAACATTTGATTGTATTTCAACTAAGTCCAGGTTTGTACATGTAATAGTTGAGCTTCTCTCGTGTAAAGATTTTTCTTTGTAGGACATGCAAAGAACAAATGTCCTGATTCATGGCATGCAAAACAAGCAATAGTCTTCGCATATGTTTTCTTTTGTTTAAATTTTCTCACATGTTTGTCTTTGTTTAAATATGACTTCTTTTCCTTACTCTTCCTTACAAAATATTTTTTCTTTAGTTTTCTTCTAGATTGGGCTTGTAGTGTGGGTTTAATATATTGTTTCCCTCTTCTCCTATGTTGTTTTTGTTGTTGCAAGTTATATTGTTGCGGTGTATAGATTTGGCTACAAAAATCATACTGTTGATTTTTAAATTGTTTTTGTATTTGTATATAAGTACATTTTTTTTAAAACTGCTATAATATGTTATATGCGGACTCCTATATTATCATATTGAGGTGTGACTCTCATATCTGACCAAGCCTTGTGAATTTCTTTTCCTAAGTCTCCTGGTAATTTACTAAATAGCCTTGGGTTACAGTATTTACCGGAGATTGTTGTTAGGATAAGGACAAAAAAGTTTAATCCAATTCAATAATTGAAGTTGTTCTAAATCTCTCATTATTTTTCTGTCTTAAGTCTAGTCCAGTATTAGCATCTTTCAATGCCAATAACCTATGTATTGTATAACAAAAATTTAGAATATTATTGCCTTGTGCGGCTATCCTGGCTATTTCTTCTGAGAATTTATTTTTATAGGCTTCCCATGCTGCCCTAGCTACATCTCCTAAGTAATTCTCTCCTACCCGCATCATGACTTCTCCTATTTCAATATTTAATTCATGTTTTGCTTGATAATCTCGTTGGACGGATACAATTCATTATTCTAAATAAGTATCATACATTTGGGAATCATCACATTCAACTATGTTTAATAGTACTGAATTTTTCCTAAAATATGTAATTTCTGGTCTTCTTTTTCCTATGGTTCTAAGTAGTGGATTGTGTTTGTATATGGAGCAATTCCTGTTCTAGGTAGATGGCTTTGGCCATAATCTCTTGTTCCCATGGAACTTTCGAGATATCGGACTGCTATGGGAGGCACATTTAAAGGTGTCCTAGAGGTTCTGGATTAGTAGTATTCATAAGATTTACTTGTTGGACTTGTTTTCTAGCTATGATATTTTGATCGTCATCAAAGTATAATTCCCAATCATGATCCAACTTATGTTGTTTTTCAATTTGTTCAAAGTCTACTAATTCTTCTGTTGTAGTATAATTGTTGTTCTTGCTAGACTATAGATGTATTCATCTAAATCATCATAGAACCCGTTTTCATGGGTCTTCATCAGTTACGTTTTCAATGTTCATTAAGTTGAAATTTTCTTCTTCTTCTTCATTACCATTTTGAGAGGTTGAAGCTTGATAATCATTAAATTGAACCGTCAATTATCCATGTCTATTTTTGTAGATAATAGATTCTGTTGGTCTAAGCACGGGTGGTTATGTATTTATGTTTAAATTCATATTCCAATCTAGTCCTGCTAGTATTTTCGAGAAGTCTTTTGGTTCTAAAAATGAGATTCCTTCTGAAGTATGATATTAGTTATTTGTACCTTAAAACTATTATTAACTTGTGTGATTATTTTTCCTAGAAAGATAATATCGATTTGTATATTGTGTTTAAGAAAATTTCCATAACCTTTAGCTTGAACTGTAATTTTAATATGTTTAACAAAATCTTTAATGATCATATTAAAATTAGGACAAAAATACGTAATTCCAAGATTGTTATTCATATCTACCTCAATAAATCCTATAATTTCTTTTTCTGTGTCTGAAAATCTGGAATCATAGAAAATTAAAAAGACTTTTGCTCCTATTCGTCTTCTTGTTAATCCTCTAAGTCCAAACACAAGTAATTCTAAATGTATATAGTTGTATCTTCTTAATGAAAGTACTATTCTTCTGTCATAAGATTTAATCTTTCTTCACCTCCATCTGGTAGGTGCAAAGGTTGTATCTTATGATGTCTATATAATGTTGTTAAAAAGGATAAAATCCCTTGGTTATATAGTCTTCTTGGATTTAGTGTATTTAATTGTTCATTTGAAAAAGTTACAAGGTTATTTTCTATATCTATTAAATCTTCTAGTTGATAAGTCCTTATTGATGTACTGTTTCTTCCTTTGGTTATAATATTATCTAACCAAGAAGTAGTATTTGATTTTGTTTGTCCTCACACAGTTTGTGAGGAGCCTGTAAAAGCTTCAATTTGTGTTATTGTCAGACTCATTGTATGTTAAGAATGAGTATGTTTTAGGTTGTTTTCTAGGAATTATAGCTCATGTAGATAATTTGCTTAGATCTTTTATTAGATTATTAATAATTTTGTGCCACTCCGTGGCTTTCGTTGTCTTTTGTATTTGTAATTCGACTTGTAGTAATTTGTTTTCTATTAATGTAAGTCTGTGGTGTAGAGAGGTGAGTAATGCTAGTATTATATTATTCCGTTGGATTAATACTTGGTTTTCTTTTCAATAACTTCAAGTTTACAATAATCATTTTCTTGTATTTTTGCGAATTATTTGGAATATTTTACTGCTTCTTCGTAATAATTATTTTCAAAATTATGTCTGTTCATTTATATTTTGTCTTCAAATGTAGTATGTAACTTCTTAAATTCCTATGTAATCTGTGTTTTATTCTGTTTCAGGAATTCTTTAAGTTGTAGTAAGGTTTTATGAGGTTCACGGAAGAGGTCTGTGTCACTCTTAGCTAGTTGTTTTATATGTTTGCTTAGTGAGCCTTGAGATCTTTCAGGACACTTTGTATGCCTAAAGAAAAACCAGTAGATATAATTCCTAGTGAAGGTTTAATTTCAGTGTATGCTACAACACACAACATATTCTCATAGTGTCCACTCAGAGCACCCACAACTCAATACAATAACAGTTATTCTTCTTAGTTTAACAATAAGACAAGAACAACAAAATTACCTTATTGAACAACTAAGAGAGTTTTGTTTCTTTTCTGACACTTCAATTTAGGGCTGAATTCTGCTACTATGACCATTCCCTGAGGTATCTTGTGATGTAATAGTTTCAAGGCTTCACAAAATTCTGCAAAAATCAAGTAGATTTTTCTGCAAGACTTCGAATGTAGGTGTTTACTTCTTCTGGAATAGTATTGTAAAGTCCTAGTAGAATGATTTCTGATGTTCTTTGTGCTGAAGTCTCTTCTGCTCTGGCTTTTAACTGGGCCAAAGTTACATAGTTAAGCCTGTGGATCTGTTTTTCTGTAGTGTCTGAGCTTTCAGGTTTTGTAGTGAGTGCCTGAGCATAAGTCTTCTCTGTTTGACTTGTTTTTGAAGGTGATCTTCCTCCTGTTTTGATTAGATTGCTGACAAAGAAGTTAGTCCCGATGATTGTTCTGGCTGAAGCAAAGACTTCATCTAATGAGTAGAAGCCTTTAAAAGAAGGATGTTCACATTCCTGGACGACAATAGTTACTTCTTCCCAGTCATAATAGACTCCTGCTTGGGTGCCAGAATATACTACATAATAGGAAAACTTCTTTCCTGCTGATTTTTATATTATTGTTTGGAAGTAATTAGCTAGGGCATTAATAATTGTTATTTTGTAATTAGCATTGCTCGGAATGATTGGAATGTTCTAGATGTTGTCAAGTAAACAAGTTTGAATGTGATCAAGTTTTTATCTTGCTGAGAAGTAAAAGTGTTCCTCATATCTAGTGAACTGTTGAAGTTCTTGATTATCAAACCTCATGGTTTTCATGACAAAATTTTTTACTTTCTTTTGCTTGTCCATACCTGCAAAATTTTGTGAAGTCAATGTAATAGTCTAGACAGTGTCTGCTAGGAAATTGTTACTTCTCTGGCAGACACACTGTCTAGACTATTACATTGACTTTACAAACTTTTGCTACGAAGCCTTTGCTTTAGCCAGAACAATCATTAGGACTAACTTCTTTGTCAGCAATCTAATCAAAACAAGAGGAAGATAACCTTCAGAAACAAGTCAACAAAGAAGATTTATGCTCAGGCGCTCACTACAAAACCTGAAAGCTCAGACACTACAGAAAAACAGATCCAAGCCTAACTATGTTACTCTGGCCCAATTAAAAGTCAGAGCAGAAGAGACTTCAGCACAAAGAACATCAGAAACCATTCTACTAGAACTTCACAATACTATTCCAGAAGAAGTAAACACCTACATTCGAAGTTTTGTAAAAAAATTTACTTTCTTGATTTTGCAAAACTCTGTAAAGCCTTGAAACTATTACATCACAAGGTACCTCAATATTCTCATTTCTTATCTTGTCAATCGTCGTATGTCCGCACATCCACCTTAACATCCTTATCTTTGCGACTCTCATCTTCTGCTCGTGTGCTTGAGTCCCAATATTCAACTCCATATAATATAAAAGGTCTAACCGTCGTTTTGTATAACTTCCCTTTATGTATTAGAGGTACTTTACGATCACAAAAAATACATGACGCTCTCCTCCATTTCAGTCATCCTACTTGCAATCTATGTAAGACATCTCTCAACCCCTCCATCCTTTTGTAAAAATGATCCTAAATACTTAAAGCTCCATCATGTCCAATCTTAACAATTGTCTTATTACATCTAATATTGCTAAACTTAAATTCTATATATTTTATCTTTACTATACTAAGCCTAATACCTTTCACTTCTAGTGTTTCCCGCTAAAATAATATGATTAATTTTACTTAGTATAAAAGTAACTTTTATTATCTATTTTATTATAATTATTTATTTATTGATAATTATAATTGATTATTTATTTTAAATTTATTGATAGTTCACTTGTAATTATAATTATAATATAATTTTTTAAAAATTACAATTTTCTACCAAATACAAGTAATTTTTTCCTATAAAATATAAGTGAATATTTACATTGTTAATTATTATTTAAAAATAAATTAGCCCAACCCTAATTGATATATAGGTAATCTATACTGGAGCCCATTTGCAACTTTCGTAGACTCGCAACAATGAAACCCATCTGTGACTCTCATAGACTCACAATGTGGACGTTGAATGAAAGCCTCCAAATTTGTGTCACAGTAGAGGAGGAGGCGAACAAGGCAAAGGAAGATGCAGATGAGGTAGCAGAGGAAGAGGTGGATGAGGCAACAAAGGAAGAGGAAGAGTTGGAGGAAGAGGAGGAAGAGGTTAAGCAAGTGGAGAAGCTTGCTTGGAGGTTGGAGGTGTCACAAATGTTGAAGAAGTCTCAACTTCTATCCCTATTTTGAGGCCAACGAAATAAGGATTTTGGAGAATGGAGCAGAACGTCAAGGAGATTGCATGGAAGATGGATCAAGAGTGGTGTTGGTAGCGATGTTGTTCTACGTCTTGGTGCGAAAGAGGAATGAAAACTCTCGGCAGTGCTAACTAGCATGGCTTGAGATTTTATTCCATGATCCTGCTCAAAGTTGCTCACATTGCCCGTTTCTCCAATTAAACTTCCATGTAAAATAGATGTGTCAATTTCAACACTTTGCATTGTCTATATGCATCATAGATCACTTTGCATTGTCATTTCAAATTTCATTCACACAAAGTTGGAATAATATGTTGCCATTTGGAATAGCCTACACTTGGAAGGAAAAAAATTGCTCCTGTCTGTTGGCCTCAAGTCGTTTTCTTGTGACACCCAACTAACCCAGATCGTAAATTTCTCCAAAACAAGTTTCCACTTCTCACGAATTATCAGTCTATCGCTCAGGCATCACCTCTAAAACGTCTCCAATACCTCAAATCTCGAACCCAGACTACCTAGACAAGCCAATGCAAGAAGCGAGCAATATTCAACTGAGTAAAATAACAAACACAAAAAAGACCCTAAAATAACAAACCCTAGAAACCACACATGAAACTGACGCATCAATTTCGAGCTTCAAAACCCGAATTCCAGAAGCCTAAGCTAGAAATACCAAAGTTTCACCGAAATACAGAACCCATCGGGGACAGATCATGTTCCCCAACCTCAGATCGCCAACACAGCGCTAGGAACCAAGATCCGACCATGGATAGTCCTACGATGGGACCAATCCCAGAACAAACAGATAAAAAATGAGAAGGAAAACTCACGAGATTCAACAGCCGCTAGGGATCAGCGGATCGACGAGCGGGAGCACCGCCTAAAGCCTCCCATCGAAATGGCGATGCAGCTAGAAAAGGGAGAGAGTGAAAAGGGAAGCAAGTCTTTGTATGCTTTCCCCTTTAAATAGCAAGGTGTTGATGAGGGGGGAAAGTGGACTGGCGGTATATAGACCGTTCATCCTTGGACGAACGGCTAGGATGTCCTTTGAGATGAGCTGTCGGATGATGACGCATGGCTGTAACAGGAAACACAACTCTGTTGCGATGCAAGGCCACGCGTCTCGCAGTCGTCACAGGTCAATTAAACCCATCAAAATTTTAAAATTCACATGAAAATATCCTAAACTTTCATTTTTACCCTTATAATTTAATAATTTAGTAACTATTCCTAGACTTTAAATTTGTTATCAACAAAACCCTTTCATCATAATCCTTACGCATGTATGTGACCTCCAAAATATGAGATTGCAGAGGTAAAATAGAAGCCCGGGGTCAACATGGTACAATGGTAAAAGATAAAATCAACTTTCATAGAGTTCAAAATTCATGCATAGCATCTTATACGTTTGTGGTATTCAAATTCTAGATCTCTAATGATTGATAAAAAAAAATTATAAAATTAAATTAATCATCTTCAAAATTTATAAATTCAAAGAGTTGAATAATTAAATTATATATATAAAAAATGGCAAAATAGAAAAATCATTTGATCCCATCTCATTAGAAATGGATAAAGTCATATTGCATAAGTCTTCACCTTTAACTTATTATTTTATTATTAATCATAGTTTAATCTTTTATTTTTTATTTTTTTCATTATCAAGTTTTTTTCGCTTTGAAATTAGGTCGTAGATAGTTATTCTTATAGGCTGAGCATTTGATTAAAATTGGATTGACTAAATCAAAGTAATCAAATTTTTTTTAGATAAATCTAACCCATTGGAATTTGCTAATAAAATTGAAGAAATCAAATCGATATAAAATTAGTTAATTTAATTGATTATCAAATTAATTAATTTTTTATCATAGTTGATTGGATGATTGACTGTATTGATTAATTTTTAAATTTATTATGTTTAATTTATAAGCTAACAGTCGATTAATTATAATGCATCAATTGATTATTAACAATTTAATTAAATTTTGAATTTCATAATCGATCAAACAAATAAATTAAAATAATCAAGATTTTTTTATAAATAAATAAATAAATTTATGAATTAATGAATTTTAAAATAAATAAATATTTTAGATCTTTTAACGTACTAGAACTTTAAAATATAACTATTTTGTTACTATTTTATTGATGATTTTGTCAAAATTACCGTGCTCCTTTAGTAATTACTATTAAAGTTAGAAATCTAAAAGAATCTAATAATTATGTTAAAAAATAAAATAAAATTTGTCATCTCCTACCATTATCTCATATTATTTTAAAATAAGTCATCATGTAAAAAAATATTTTCGTTAATTTTATAAAATATGATCTTTATTCAATTCTATAAATTTATTATATAGTGATCAACTCAACTCTGGATTAAAAAAATCCAACAAACATAAATAAGGACAAATAGACTAGACATTACTTGACTATAAAATCATTTGCACCTTAATTATTTTTTTTCAAAATATTTATATTTTTTAGTTAATAATCTTTATTTCTATTATTAAATATTCATGTGTTTATATTGACATATATATTTATTTATTAGCTTGTATTCCTAGTACATTTTTTATTCTTATAACTAAACAAAATTGAATTTGATAAATTATTATTGGTTAGATTAAGTAGTTATTGTGAAATGAATAAGAAAAATATAAACTTAGATGATTTTCAAATGGTTTCAATAAACAAAGACTATCAACTTTAGGTTAAAAAGCCTTTATTATTTGATTCTTAATTCTTAATATTTTTTACTTTAAAAAAAAATTATATATTCAAAATATAACAACAATTAAGGTTTATTTCACTAAGTGAGTCAACTATATTAATTATCTTATATTATTAGGCTCTAACTAAAACATTTATTAATTATCTAAATACATATTTATATCATTTTAAATGTGTTTCTCCAAATTTTTCCTCAATAATTTTGATATTTAAAATAAAAAATATTTTTAAATATTTTAAGATTTTTAAAATGATTTTGTCAATTTTTTTGCCTTAATATTACATATTACATGTTGAGCATTAAAGCAAGGAATATTTTTTTTTCCTGTCAAAATAAGTAGTGTGGAATTCTCATACCAAAACATGTTATCCCTGTTGCAAATGTTGTGACTTAATGCAATCAAAAGTTAGTGATTGGCCTAAACCAAAATATTTGGCCATGTTGAAAAAGAAGTTAGTGATTGGATTTACAAAGTTTCACTAGTAAATAAAATGTAAACTCCTTAGGATAATTTACAGAGGTTGAAGAAGAAAAAAAAATCAGTAACTATATTATATACAAGAAAACTCCTAAAGAACTTTACTAACCAACAACAGCTATAGAATTCTTATGTATTCTACATCTAAGTGTGTGTGCTGATACAAGGTACGGCTTGGTTCCTTCTAACATAGGTCTCACTCTGCCGATGATTTGCCAGATTAAGTATTGTAGTGCTTGAAACAACTGAGTAGTTGAAATTCTTATTTGCACTTTACTTTCTTCTCGGGATGTTCTTTTATGTGACTCACAGCTTTAGATAGTTACTACTGGTGGAGCTATCTGCATTACAAGGGACATATCGAACTTGTAGCTTCATATTTCGTGACCCGATATTCTCCATTACATCAATGCATTCCTGCAAATCAGCATCGTTCTCCAACATCACCCACTCTTCCTCATCATCCATGTATTTCAGCTGGAAAGTCCCTCCTGGAAATTTGAATCTCCTTCCGATTTCCTCAAACAAGTGGTGACTACCCGAAGACAGAAAATACTTGAATCTAACTGTGTCATCCTTGCAAGTAGCCTTCACTGTGACAAATAGTAAAGTTTTCGAGAGTAATGTCCTGTTCTTTAATGAATTGTCACTGGAAGATTCGGTCATGCTGGAAGAAGAAGAAGGATTGTTGTTTTCTGCATTTCTGCCGTCTGCCTCGGCATTCATTTGAGTTTTATTAAGTATAGCTGAACTTGAGCTTCCTGAAACAAACTGGCCTTCGAAGTTAGCCAACCTCGAGCCACAGCAGCCTATTCCTATGGCAAAACATGAATGATCAGTTGTGTCAGCTTGAGTTCTAGCATTCGGTGCCAGCCCACCATCTGCACAAGTCCAGTCCAAGTCTCTGCTATAATCATTTGAAAAATCGCCAAATTCATCAGTAGCACGTTTTAGCTGGACTGTACTCTCTCTCTGGTGCCTTACAAGGGAAGATCTATCCGGGTGGTGTTCTTTCTCGATGCTGTGAAAAGAAGAGGTTGATTTATCTTTTGGCTCTAAAGTTAGCGATGCTGGGTTTTCCACAGAGGAGACTGCTGCAACAAGGCAGCCAGTAGAAGGATCGTATTTTATTGCTCCCTCCACTCCTTGAACAGATCTTATTACGCTTTGGATTTTTTGCAACGAACGATTGACCTTATTTATCTTGCGAGACGGCCATCTTAAAATTCCATGTTGTCTGCATATCCTTTTGAGTGTTGTAGGACAAACTGCAACATGAGCAAAACATTTTTTAAAAAATATGTTCTTAAAATGAAGGTTTTTTTGCTATAAACTATTAATAAGTCAAAAATGTAGCAGAGTATCGATACCACTTTGTATGTTACAAAGCTTTAGCTAAGGACTTCATATTTTTTGTATGAAAAATAAACGCTAATGTATCGAAACCAGTACAGATGTAATGCTCACCGCCAATATTCTTCGCAGCATCCTTGAGACTTCCAGAAAAGTATCCCTGAAGAACACTTAAACTAATATGCCTCTCAGTGGTACTGGGTTTTTTCTCAGCTTGTTTGACTGAGCTAGGTTTTAACTGGCACATGTTGAAACATGTTAGAATTAGATCGACATAAAATTTTCAATAAATAAACTCCGATTCCCATCTTATACAAAATAAATGAGCAAGCATGGTTGGCCAGTAAAAGGAAAAGAGACTTAACATTTAACAACTGACAATCAGACGCTATGCTAAAGCAAGAGCATGGATGTCACAATTTCTTCTATTTGTTTTGATGATATTGTAATTTGTAGATTTACCTTTTCTTTTTCAAAGACCTGCATTGTTTATCTAGCGAGAAAGTTCATAACTTGACTATTAATGCAATAGTCTCAAACATAGATAGATGTTATGCCCGCTAGATCTATGTTTCTCGCTCTCTTCAACATGAATGACAACTGAATTCAAAATATGCTGCAGTATTAGAATGTTAATTATATATTGTTACAATACTTTAGGGATTTGCATAAAAGTGCCTTCTTGACATATAAATCAACAAATAAGTAAAGTCACAACATTCGATAATCCATTGCCTAAACTTGAATAGAATTGTTGCACCAAGCCATTAGTGTTGGTGATATATAGGACATTTGAATAAAACTTTTAGAGCTTCAATAGCACAAAAGCATTCCAATGAGACAAGATATCTTAGTCTGCCAATTGATATTTTGTTAATGCTTTGGCCGAAAACAATCCCCCACATTTAGGACATTAGATTTCATGATGCCATCTGTGTGAAACTGGTGGCTAATTTCCTGGATTAACAGCAACAAAAAAGTAATCACTTGTATATTTTGATGTGTTAAACATTGTGAACACAGGACAATGATTGTATTCTTTAAGCTTTCGTTTTATCTGTGCCAAACTTGATCATAGTTGAAAAATATCATCACCATGAAGCCATATTTGTCGCGACTAACGACTATTTGAGATCAACTACATGGATCTTATCTCTCCATTGAAATCTTATATGGTATCAATTGCCTTAATCAATTTGCCTTGACTTTATCAACTTTAAGGCTAAAATTCTAATAATTCAAAATCTATCCATCTAGTAGACACACATTATGAATATGAGATAACATAAATAATATCTACACTCCAACTTAGAGAGACATAAGGATAGCAATGGGATGAGTTTGTTTTTGGCACATGAGGATACCTGGCCTATTTTACTAAGTTTGGGTGCCCGCTAGCGAAGTAGTAGATAAACATTATGAATATGAAATAACTTTTAAGTTTAATGACACAAATAATACGTACACAAAAAATTAATCAATTTTATAATAAAATATTACTTAATTTTTTTTTCTTTATTACATATTAAAGTCAAATTGAGTTTGGGTTAGTATTAGTATCCACAATGGGTACATGACCCTTGAAATCATAATAGGGATGCCACAAGTCAAATTGATGTGATCGACCGAGTTAAGTTGGGTCCCGTGTGTATTTGATCTCTTGTGTCTAAGTGTGCAGGAACTTAGGAACACAAGAAGTCGAACGAAAGACGCAGGGAGCGAGAAGGATGACACGGGAAGGGAGTTGATGGACTCGGTGCATTTGAGAGACGAGGAGCTACGGAAGAGTACACTGGTGGAATGAGAATGACGCAGTTCGAGGGATAAGAAGTCGGGGAGGAAGTCTGCTCAAAGAGAAGATCGAAGTTGGATTCGGGTGAGCTCAACTCCGGATGGCCGAAGATCACCCAAGCATGCGAAACGAGGAATGGTCAACCGTTGTAGTTGACCATTTCAGTCGTTCGAGGTGCCTCCGTTGCCTTGGAGGCGCCTCGGATGTCCAGGTGATGGAGGCGCCTCGGATGACTCAAGGCGCCTCGGACCCAGCCTTTGGAGGCACCTCGGACGCCAAAGACACGTTGCGGCGTGGATAAGCGGCGACCACCACATCAGTAGTGCTCGAGGCGCCTCCAATACCGACAACTCAGTAGAAGGTCGTTGCTCGTAGATAAAAGTTGCTCTGTTGGAGGCACCCCCATTCGTTCGGGACGTCCTAATAGTGTCACGTCAGCAACGATCATTTTTTACCAGAACTCTATAAATAGAGTTCTCTTTCACCGTTCTTAATAATGTTAGGACCAAAAGGGAGCTAGAGGGGGTGTGATTAGCTCCAATCGCTTCTTGATGATGATTTGCAGCGAAAACTTCAAGCAATCGTTAACACCTTCGTTTTACTTGGTATCCACCTCCTTGAGGTGACTAATCCAAGGGTCCACTCTCCTCACTCACAGATAC
>JBBUKS010000029.1:9406649-9418807 GCA_038050645.1 Hedychium gardnerianum
TGTGTTCAAGCTTGTTTGTTTAGTTTAACGAGTTGTTCAAGTTTGTTTGTTTAATTGATCTTGTGTATATTGAACGAGCATAAACAAGCTCTTATCAAGCTGAACACCAAGCTTATTCACGAACGTTTGGTTCATTTATAACCCTACCATCTCCAACCACAATCACCATATTTTGTGTAATTTTCACACGAAAATGGTATAATTTTAACACCAAATATAATTTCAACTCCAACACATCCACACCATATCATATAAAAGAAATATATTCATTAGAATATTCTATTTATCTTATTCATAATTTAATTATCAATACTAAATCATTTCAACTCATACACTAAAAATAAAAAATTTCTTTACACCAAATATAATGTAATGAATAGTGCAACACCAAATATGGTATTACACTATTCCTATATCATTTTTGGTATAAAGATTTGGTGTATGAATTGAAATAATTTGATGTTATTTTTATATCAAATTTGATATTTGGATGTATGAATTGGAGATGCCCTAAGGAGGAGGATAGTTCATTTCCTAATTTAATCAGGTAAACTTAGATTAAAAACAAAAATCTGAGCAGAGAAGATGAAAGGAAGGAAGGAAAGGTGCGGCCATGGCGCGGAGGAATTTAAATTGATGGGTAACTTCGTAGAGATCTAGCTAAGCACGCATATGGCATTTAATCGGCATCAAATGCTCCACCTACGCCACACTTGCCTTCAATCCAACCGGGAGCTGCAAATTTATGGTATTCAATGCTCTCGTCCCTCTCTACCCACCGCCTAGTCTCGTTCATCCCCTTTTCCGAACCCTACAATAGCTGGGACGATGATCGCTGCCGGTGGACAAGGGCAGGCGCCGCCGCATTCCCCATTTACTTCCTCCGTTAGGGTTCTTGCTCGATTCCAGCCCTAAAAGTCTCGTCTTGCGAGCCACCGCATTCTGATAGAGAATCCCGCGCTCCATGTTTGGATTTTGTCTTGTTCCTTCAAATCATCTCTTTTTCTGGTTAGTCCAAGACTCAAAGTGAGAGAAATCTGTGGGTGCTTGCCTATCATATGCCCGATCAAATGCGGCTCTTACTCCAAGCGACGATTTTTACTGGTTAGCGTTTGTTATGCTTGCACGGATTCTCAGATTTCGACCAAAAATGAGAAATTCTGGTGTTGGATTTCTCGCTCAAGCTGCAATTTTGGTGGTCATTTGTGGCTCTGCTTGTTCGGGTGTGTCAGGGCTCGGATCGATGTCCTCCATTGCTGTCTCTTACGGAGAGAATGGCCCAGTGTTCTGTGGTCTGAGTTTAGATGGATCTCACCTGGTTTCTTGCTTCGGTGCTGATGCTTCCATCGTCTATGGAGCACCTTTTAGGCTCCCCCTCCTGGGGCTTACTGCTGGTGATGGATTTGTCTGTGGCCTCCTTCTCGATGCTCGCCGACCTTACTGCTGGGGTAGCAACATCTATGTCAGCATGGGTGTTCCTCAGCCCATGGCGGAAGGTGCAGCCTACTCGGAGATCAGTGCCGGCGACGATCACCTTTGTGCCCTTCGGTTGCTGAGCAAGGAATCTCGCAGAGGCCTATCCTTCATAGATTGTTGGGGCTACAACATGACTACCTCTCACGAGTTCAACGATACCGTAATGTCGATCACCGCAGGGTCAGTGTTCAATTGTGGTATGTTTGCTCGCAATCGAACGACATTATGCTGGGGCGATGAGACCGGGAGCGGTGTCATAAGCCTGACACCGAAGAATTTGAGGTTCCCGTCTATTTCAGCTGGTGGGTTTCATGTCTGTGGGATCTTGGAGAACTCTCTGGTCTTCTACTGGGGAAGGAGCTTGGCGACGCAGCAGTCTTCTTCTGATGTTTTAGGCCAAGGGGACGTCAACATGGTTCCAATGGATCCCATGATTTCGATGGCCGGTGGAAGGTTCCATGCTTGTGGAATTAAGAGGATGGATCACAAAGTTGTTTGTTGGGGTTTCAAACTTCAAAACAGTGTGCCCCCGCCAAGAGATTCTAGGGTGTACGAGATCGTAGCCGGAGATTACTTCACATGTGGTGTTCTCGCGGAGCCTTCACTTAGACCGCTATGTTGGGGCACTAGAGGTCCTTGGTCGATACCGATGGCAGTCTCTCCTGGACTATGTGCTTCGAATCCTTGCGGCCCTGGGTATTATGAATTCATCCACACGAGCCCGGGGAGTAAAGTTTGCAAGCTAGCCGATTCACGAGTTTGTTTACTGTGCATCATTAGCTGCCCCGACGGGACTTACCAATCTACACCATGCAATTTGACCTCTGATCGCGGTTGTGCATTCAACTGTTCTAGTTGCGCGTCAAGTCAATGCCGTGCCATCTGCTTATCGGAAAACAAACCAAAGAACCACAGATTTCTATCTATTCAAATGCCAATCTTCATTGCAGAAGTTGCATTTGCTGTCATCTTCGGGAGCTTGGTTTCTTTAGTCGCATGCCTTTACATTCGCCGCAAATTGCAGAATTGTAGATGTTCCGACTCCGATGCAATTATACCTAAAGCCCGGACGTACTCATTTCGCAAGGAATCGAAAAGGTCTGGCCTGACTTGGAGGACTTGAAGATCAGGAGAGCACAGATGTTTACATACGAAGAGCTGGAAAGGGCAACGGGTGGCTTCAGGGAGGAATCGCTCGTTGGAAAGGGCAGCTTTTCGTGTGTTTTCAAAGGGGTCCTGAAGGATGCAACTCTGGTTGCGGTTAAGAAAGACATAAGAGCATCTGATGTGAAGAACTCTAAGGAATTCCATACGGAACTCGACCTTCTCTCGAGATTAAATCATGCCCATCTTCTTAACTTGCTTGGGTACTGCGAAGAAGGCGGAGAGAGGTTGTTGGTCTATGAGTTCATGGCCCATGGCTCCTTGTACCGACATCTCCATGGCAAGGATGCGGGCCTAAAACGGTGATTAGATTGGATTCGTAGGGTCACCATTGCCGTCCAAGCAGCTAGGGGAATAGAATAGATATCTGCACGGATATGCTTGCCCGCCGGTGATTCACAGGGATATCAAATCTTCAAACATACTTATCGACAAGGAACACAATGCTCGAGTTGCCGATTTCGGTCTTTCATTGTTAGGCCCAGTGGACAGCAGCTCACCGTTGTCGGAACCTCCCGCCGGTACTCTGGGCTACCTCGATCCCAAATACTACAAACTTCACTACTTGACCACAAAATCAGATGTATATAGCTTTGGGGTTCTTCTTCTGGAAATTTCAGTTTGAAGAAGGGAATATCGTCGAGTGGGCTGTGCCGCTAATCAAAACCGGGGATATTTCAGCAATTTTAGACTCGTCGCTGAAACCTCCCGCCGAATTGGAGGCTCTCAAGAAGATAGCTGCAACAGCCGACAAGTGCGTGAGGATGAGAGGAAAGGACAAACCATCCATGGATAAGGTTACGACCGCGTTGGAGAGAGCTCTTGCGCTCTTGATGGGTAGCCCTTGTAATGAGCAACCGATCTTGCCGACTGAGGTAGTCTTGGGGAGCAGCCGGCTCCACAAAAATGGCCCGCAAAGATCTTCAAACCAGTCTTGTTCGGAGAATGACACGACCGACGCCGATGACCAATTCGAGTATAGAGCCCCTTCATGGATCACATTTCCTAGTGTGACCTCATCGCAGAGGAGATCAGAAGGCGAGACGGAAGGGAAGAATTCAGACGGCAGGAGTTTAGGAAATGGCGGCGGGGGCGGAGACGACCTGAGATGCTTGGAAGAAGAGATTAGGCCGACATCTCCACAGCAGGAACTGTTCTTGCAAAACAATTTCTGAATATGTAATTACAAATGTGTCGGTTTATCGCAGGGCCATTTCGATTCTTTCAGTCAATGCCGTTTGTTTATTTTCCGTCTTTCTTCCAATTCGGAGAGTCAGATTCTGTAGACGAATGTCGAGCATTCTTGCATTCATGTGTTTGGTTCCCGAATGCATTTATTAATCCGCTCGTTAACATCGAGCTAGATGTTCTTGCTCCGAAGCAAGCCATGTTGTTCCATGATTGCAACATCGAACTGGTTTCATGTCCCTCGCGAAACAAGAACATTGCACAGTCGACGAGCACTTGATCTGAGGGGGGTTTTGTCGGGAATTCGCTAAATTTTGAAGAGTTTTTGCTTGTTTACTTTTTGGGTGATCAAGATGTTGCTTCTACTCTCATACGGAGTTAGAAATTTGAACGAAAAATATATTTTTTTCATTGAGACAGAGAGGGGGTGATCGTGTTATTGCTCTCCACCCTTCATTTTTATACTTCTACCTCTTTTATATTAAAAAAATTAAAGAGAGGTGACCGTCGCTCCTGACTCCGTTCCTGACTCTCATGGAGTTGAGGTGGAAGGTGTGAGAAGGGGGCAAATGAGGTTTAGGGCGTGGAGATGAAGCTCGGTAGGTCTTCGAGCTACAAGACGTGACAGACGAGGCTCCAGATGCAGTGGAGAAACACGATAAATGATCGTCACTAATTTTGAACAAAATATTAAGTAATATTAGCATTTAATATAGGACTGTCACGTGTCATCTCTCCATTGGAAATAACTCTTGCAGTTAGATTGCAACACCACCATGGCGGCATGGCGGCATGGCCGCCATGGTGGATGCGCCCCACATGCTTCGACATCGTGCATGGCATGTGTAATGCATGCATGGCACAGGGTCCGACTAGTCGACGTGGACAGTGGGTTCCACGCGGTGAGATGGGCGACGGCTAAGCAGTCCTAGTCATGGCTTCCAGCTTTGACTTGTCAATTTTCTGACGTGGCGCCATTAAATAGTTTGTTAATTAATCAATTTTTATTTGAATATATATTTTTTCTCTATGAGAGGGATGATGATACATTAACCCGCGGCCAGTCCTTTGAATGGACCGGAAGCTTCCTCAACGCCAACAGGATTGAATATGAAATCAACTAACAACATCTGATTTTGTCAAATTTGATTTATTTATATCAATAATAATGAATTTTTTTCATTCTCTTTATAATAATATCTCCTCTTCCTTTTTATCGTTCATCCAGAAAAGAAATAAATTAAATCACCTTTTTATTATATTACTGATCTTCTGAAAAACAACAATAATATATTATTAATCTTTTGAATACTAAATAACACAGTTTTCTACAAACCAATAACAATCAATCAATTTCGTCTCAAAAATAATTGATGAACTTAAAAATATTTGATTTACTCAAAACAAGATTTTATAATTTTCAGTTCAATTTTCTTATTACACTCATGCCATTAAATATCATCATGATACACTGTATTGAAGTCAAATTTTTTTAAACTCGTCCCGTCTTAAGAAATGATATGTCAAAGCCACATTATAAATAGTAAGACGATGATATTCACAATTCGATGTCACAAATGAATTCATGGTACTCTTTTATAATAGACAAAATTAAATTTTTTTATTTTTAGAATGTTTTATATTCGATTTCGTCCTAAAAATTTAGGTAAAAAAATATTTTGAAAGGAAAATCTTAACACAAGAATAAAATGTTTAGATATTTTTACGTGAACCTATATATTCTCTATTAGGTTAATTTCATGGATCTTTTGGGCGCCTTCCAAAGAATCTTGTAAGATTTTAAGGCAAAGAGAATACATATCTAATTTGGCAAGCAATAATAATAACATAACAATAATAATGATCACATCTCACTTATAAAAATACTGGTGTAGATATGTTTGACGAGCTGTTCTTGGGATGATCATTAAGTACCATATCACTTGGCTAATTTGACTTGGAAAGGAATAATAATAGCCAGCTACTAGTGCCCGGTGGGCCCCCTAATGCTGGCTGGCCATATGCAATATATAATAGAATATATTCTAAGGATTTATGCTCAATTAATTTTATTTTATTTTATTTCTTCTCATTAAATTAATGGTGTTCTATATCATTTAATTATTCAATTTGCACACTTGGAATAAATTAATTAAAAATGATGGCACAAATTGATGATATGATTTGGGTTCCTTCCAGCTCAGAGACAAGTCACCGGAAAGAGACGTGCATTATTCTTACTAGTGCTGTAAGTTTTTAATTTAATTTAATTTTTATATGCATTTTTTTTACTATGGCTAAACAAAATTACATATTAAAGAAAATATCAAAAAAATCTCATTTTAAATTTTCTTATTAAATTATTTTTTATCAGACTTATCCAATATTATTATAATAATTTTGACCAAAATTAAACTTCTATATAATAATTTTGACTAATATTTTCTTTTTCATATTGTAGTAATTTTAATTAAATTGAAATAGTTTTGATCAATGTTTAAATCATTTTAATAAAAATTACTTTATATTATAACAATTTAAATTAAAATTAAAATTATTCTATGTTATAATAATTTGATCTAAAATTTTATAGAGCAAAAATTAAAAGGCCAATTATGTAAATCATCAAAATTACATCTCTTTTTAAAAGCACTCAAAAGGGTATCCACTAGATATTTTATATCTAAATACCCCTTATTTAAATATTATTTTAACGGCTACAATATAAAAATAATAATTATTTCATTTTAATTAAAATTATTATATACAAAGTATTATTATATTAAAAATATTTTTTTTTTATCAATTTGATCAAAATTACTTTAAGTTGGTTAAAATCATTATAACAACTACTTAGATAGTTGTTAAATAATAATACTTAAATTTTAAATTCTAAAATTTTGAATTCTAAATTTTAAATCTAATTCTGAATGCTATTATATCAATATTTTTTTTATCAATTCAATCAAGATTTTCTAAACATCATCAAAATCGCTTTCAATTGATCAAGATCATTTTAAAATAATTATAAAAATTACTAAGTACCATATTATAACAGTATTGTAATAATTGTTTTATGTTATAGTAGTTATTTTATAATTGTTATATGTTATAATAGTTAGTTGTAAATGTTATTGAAAATAAGAATATTTTTAAAATATTTGATAGGATGTTTTGCTTTTTAAAAAATGTCATTTTGATCATTTACATACGTCTTTTTAATTTTTATTAATTTTTATAGTTTTGATTGAGTTAAATTGGTGTTACTAATAATACACTTTTTTAATCAAAATTGAGTTTTCAACTTCCTTACTTATGATATTCTTAGTGATAAGTTTCAGGATTGATATAAAAAAAATAGAGATTAATCTAATTAATTTAAATAATAATCAATATACAAGAAAGGATAGAAATATGATTAGTTTAACTCTTACTTATGATATTTTTATACCACGTTGATGATGATGCCATACCGTGACATGCCATTTGTCTGCCATGTCATGCCGTATATCACATGTCATGTGTTTGTTTCCCCATCCCCATCCCCATCCCCATCATGCGTTCATTTAAACCCCCCAACAACATTCTCGTAGCGAACCAGTCGCAGAGAGCGAGAGATGGGCACCTTCTGCCCTGAAGCAGAGTACTCTCTCGCGATCGCTATCCCTAAGCGCAGGAGCAACCTGCGGGATAAGCAGCGGAGGCCGCAGGATCCGGAGGACGGCGCCTGGAACGAGCGGAGCGGCCAAGCGGCATGGCCGCGGAGGCGCGGTCACGGCGGCGGCGTGATGTGGGAGGGCTGCGTGGAGCTCGAGGAAGGGTCGGATGGGGGATCTGATGGGGGAGAGAGCCTCGCGAGGACGAGAAGCCTCACGGACGGCGACCTGGAGGAGCTCAAAGGGTGCTTGGACTTAGGGTTCGGCTTCAGCTACGACGAGATCCCGGGGCTCTGCGCCGTGTTGCCTGCTCTCGAGCTTTGCTACTCCATGAGTCGATTGCTGGGTGGTGGTTCAGGCAATGCCTGCGGGGACGCGGACGGATCTGATGAGGCGATCGCTGCCCTTCCCGTTGCGAACTGGAAGATCTCTAGCCCTGGTAAGAGGGGATTTTATAATCTAATAAAAATAAAATAAAATTCACTTAAGCTAGAACTTGCTTGTTGTTTTGGTTTAGATCTTGCTCAAAGAACTGATTTTGATTGTACGATTGGGGTTTACAATTTGAAAGATCTTTCTGCGGGCGACCAATGATCGAAAGATTTAGTTGTTGCCAAAAAAAAAATGGTTAATTGTGTTAGAGATCCTTGTGGTGATGATCTACATATTTGAAACTAGTTTTTATTAAGAAAAAAAGGAGGGTCTTTCCCCCTGAACAAGATAGACGCAATAGATACTCTTCTGAATAAATCTCTTTCTTCCAGATAGATTTTCTGATAGAGTGGAAGATACCAAGATGATGTTTTCATGATAAATTGCGTTTAAATTTCAAAACGATTTTCTTGATAATTTGTTGATAACAAGATTGAATTTAATTGCCAATATTCCTGTTTAAATTTTTGGTTCAAGTGCTTTTCTATCCTAGTATCCTGTTAATTGTCTCTCAATATTTCTTCTTTTTTCTGCATCATTTTTCTGATTATTCTTTTTCCCTTTTACTCATCTTGTTTTACTTTTTATCTCTTGTTAACAGCATGGTAGTAAAAGAATCTTCAAGTTTTTGGTGGAGTGCTAAATTTATTGGAACAATTTCATGGCACTTTAATTACCAGTTTTCTTAATGATACTTGCTGTGTTTTGGGTTGATAATACAGTAGTGAATTTATAGCTTATTGCATGGTTCTCAACCTGAATTTAACAAATGCATGGTTTTGCACTCTTAATGATAGCAATCAGCAGTGCGAATTTAGTTCCACAGCTCAATTCCTAGTTCTCTCTTCTAGTTTCTTGGATTAATTCTTACACTTGATTCAGAATTCTCATTTGGCACATACTTTCCAGGTGATCATCCTGATGAAATTAAGGCAAGACTGAAGATTTGGGCACAAGCAGTGGCTTGCACTGTTAGATTACACGGTTGATGGATGAAACTCTTGAATTATCCATCATGGCATCGAGCTATTTTCCTTCACTATCAGTCATTTGCCTGTGGAAACTTCTTTTTCACAGTCAAAACGCTCAACATATGTCCAATTGCTTATGCCATTAGAGATGCAGCGCGGAGGAAATCTAGTAAAGAAGAATCAAAGGAACAAGAAAGGCATGTCCAAACCCTGGATTTAAGGATGATATCATGTAAATTTTCCTTTACTCATACAGCATGATATGTATCTTCCCTGTATAGTAATCTACCAATAAGTTATGTAGAGTAGAATAGAATACTTGTTTTTTATATGGTTTCGTATTGTCACGGTTTTTGAACAGTTTGAGGATAATTCTTACATGCACATATCAAGTTTGGGCATTGTTAGTGGATGTGTAAGAGAAAGCAAGAAAAATGAAACATGAGTTTGTGCCAAATGAATAAACCTCAGCTAGTGCAGAAAATAGTCGGCATACTTTAATTTCAGTCTTTTGAATTGTGTTGTTAGGATAAACTTGACAGTTTTGGATCTCTTCTAAATCAAGATGGATGAAGCACACACAAGTAGCTTTTTCAGGTATGATGGTGTTTCACTCTTACGATTCCTACTGAACCTGAATAAATAGTGGTATCACTTTTGGATTTCCTTATACAGAATCTGTAAATTATGTTTATCCAGGTGATCAATTATACCTCATGAAGGATAATCCTCCAATATGTAAGTCATGGCTTCTTATTTATATTCTTGCAGTATGTAACACATGTATACGTAGAGAACAGATTAGGGTTCTATACTAATATTTCATGTACCTAGTTAACAATAAGGATACAGTAGCAAACTAGATCAAATTTCCCATTTGCTTTCTAAATTTATAATTGGGAAGCAACTGATTTGGTTAAATATATGCATAGAACCCTAATTACTTCACCAAGAGGACAAAACCCTAGGAGAGCAACAAATTCATTGGCAACAAAACCAAGAAAGAGCAATCCATTTGTGATACAATTACAATCAGATGTGATCTAACTGTAGCACGTAATAGCACACATAAGAAACAGAATGCTGAAGCCATGTTGGGAAGAAAGAAGTGAAAAACAGATAGCAGATGAAGCAAATAAGGGAGTTTAGTAAAGCCTTGCTTAATTATTCTTTTTCCCCTTGCATTGGAAGGGTTCATTGGTGGGGCACTTGTTCTAATTTTTTTTTTTTTATAATCTTATAAGTAGATAATCTTTTTCCAGTTTATCTATCAGATAAATTTGAAATACAACTTATACACATCCAAAAATTGATTTTTAGAAGAAAAAAATTCATATTTATTGAATGTTGGGAATGTCTCTGATATGACATTATGTCATTTATTTTTTGAATATTATACTCTGATTTTATCTTGATATATACAATTTATTTATTCAAAAAAAAATTGTTTTTAAAATATTTGTCTTAAGATTTGAATCTTGATCTTTTTATTACTCTTTTGAGTGATTTATCATCCCACAATACTTGTGTAGAGTTGTAAATAAGTCAAGCTGAGTTAAATTTTAGAGTGTTCAAGTTTGTTTATGAAGGTAGTTAAGTCAAGTTAAATCGAGCCTAAAATGAATGAAGTCATTGAAATGATTATTCAAATTTGATTTGATTTATTTTTTATGAATTTGAGTTTGATTCGTTTAGATGTTATTGAGCTCTCAATTTAAGTTTATTAGATTATTTAAAATTTTTACTTGTTTAATTAGTTATTAGGTTTTATAATTCAAATTTATTGGTTCATTTTAAAAGTTTTTTAAAAATTTATTTAGCATATTAATAAAAATTATATTAATGAAATTATTCACGAACGTTATTCATAAATATTAACGAGCATATATGTTCGAACTTGTTTGTTTAGTTTAACGAGTTATTTGAATTTATTTATTTAATTGATTTTGTGTGTATTAAATAAACATAAATAATTTTTTATCAAATTGAATATTAAATTTATTTACGAATATTTAATTCTTTTATAATTAAGATCACTTGTCCTAGATTCTTGCACCCATGGTCGAGTTAGTATTTAAATAATAAAATTATTTCATGGGGTAAAAATTAATTTTTGTAGAGTTTATTTTTTTTGATGATTATTTGTCCTCTCATTTATTCATTTGATATTTTTTTTTTCATTGCATGCATGCTCTTGTTGAATTTAATATTGCTTTACAGTTTGAATTGTTGCTGCACATGGGGCAGTGGCAAAAACATCTTTATTATTATCATCGAGGTTCCTATTTTAAAAAATATTAAATTAAAATAATTTTAGTCAAAATAAATTCATTCGAAACTGCGTTGTTCGAAGTAGCTCCAAGATAGAGCTATTTTTGATCAAACAACTCGAAGACTGAGATACTTTGGTCAAAATAATTCCAAAGTAAAGGTACTTTGGTTGAAACTGCTCAAAGATAGTGTAGTTTTGATTTAAGCAACTCTAAGGTAGAGTACCCAGGATATTTAGGTAGAAAATTTATATGCGATACGCTGATTTAATAATTTTTAAAAGATTGATATTTTTTTAGTTTGTATTACGTATGGATTAATTTTAAGATAATCAGATTTATAAAAAAAAATTATCGACTATCAATATAAATAAAAAAAAGTTTATGATGATTTACCTAGATAATCCGCTTAATCAGGTCTACAATGGAGAAGAAAAATTCTCTATAATTTATTGTAGTTGAGTTTTGACTTTGAAATTTTTGGGATTAGAGGTGAGTAAAAGTTTAATTAAAATTGAATAAATTGATTGAATCGATTGAATTTAAAATTTTAATTTATTTTTTTTTTTGAATTTTTTTTGAATTCAGTTTGAGTTTGTTTTAAATTTTTTTATTTGATTAAATCGAATATATCAAATAAATTGAATTTTGAAATCAAATTAAATTTGGAGATTCTAATTTTTAAGATCGAAAGAAATCGAATATTTATTAAATTAAATATAATTTTTAAACTCTAATTAAATTTTTTTAATTAATTTGAATTTTAATTAAATTAATCGATATTTTATCAGTTCAGTTTATTTAATTTTTATTAAAAAAATTTGATCAGATCAATTAATTTGATTTAGTTTGATTTTAATTAAATTTTCATACTTATGATTCGTATTTAGAAATTAATCATCATTATAACCCGAGGGCTCAGATCGATATCTTGTAATTGTACACACGTAGTCATCAATCCTTTAACCAATCATCAATGCACCATTTGAATTGATCATAAA
>JBBUKS010000029.1:9437022-9448967 GCA_038050645.1 Hedychium gardnerianum
TTGTCTACCCCATCGGGCCCCGCATTGAACTTAGCACCCAGGGCACAGACCCCGTCCTCACCGATAGACTCAAGGGGCTCCTATGTCAGGACCCCAACCACCCGCGATCCTTCGCCCTTGCTGATCTAGCTCCCAGCTTCGCCTGCTGAGACAGGTGAAGCCAGATTTCCACAAGCTATCACACCCTACCTTGAAGGCCTCTATTTCACCTGCAAGAGGAGATCATCTGTACCTCCCAGGCATCCCTTCACACTCCCGCTCTCCGAGACGTCGAGAAGACAAAGAACATGTTCCCCTTGTAGAGGAGGCATCTCCGGTGTAGGAGACTCCAAGTGACCGTTGATTGGAGGTCGTCTTCCAAGGTCCCGCAACGGCTAGATGGATCACTGGCGAGGAGATGGTTGGGGCCTGCCTTTAGGGCTTTGGCTGAGGAGCTGATGGCGACCGGGGTTGATCATGATCACATGTCCAAATTAATGGTGTTCGATCAGCGGTTTAACGAGCTGTGGCGGGGACGCCGGGAAATGACTGCCCGTGTGGCGAAATTGGAGGCACAATTATCCCAAGCTCCTTCCGCCAATCTCGTGGTTGGTCTACGACTGGAGGTGGATGAGTCCTGGGCAGAGGTCACTCGTTTGAAGAAGTTGGCTAATGATCTTGCCACTGCCCAAGTGGCGCTTGCCCGGATGAGGAGGGTAAACGTGGACCTGGCCACGAAAAAAATCCAGACGGTTCATGCCCTGAGCACTGAGAAGTATCAGATGGATACCCTAGAGGCCGAGATTAGGGCTTTGAAGGAGGAGAGGAGGAAGCTACGGAAGCAGCGGAAGAGAAGGATAGAGATGAGGAAGACCACCAGGGAGATTCAAGCAAAGAGGCTAGAGGAGGCGGGAACCTAGGCAGCTACAGCCCGAGCCAATTTGGAGGCTGGCCGGGAGGTACTTGGGTCGCTGAACATGGAGTTGAGGGTGACCCGAACCATATCCATGACTTGTGAGATCAAGTCATCCAGTTAACCTACATGCTAGTGTCAGTGCATTAACATCGTCCTGAATATTAATGCTTGACTAGGAATGATTAAGAGTAGTATTCTCTATATCATCTCACTATCGATTCAAACAATCGATATGATATAGATTAGAACTAGCTACCCAAGGACATTATTATACTTAGTTATTTGACACTAATACAAAGTAAGTATAATAACCAAAAATCATGCCTTTAATAATAGAATATGATACAAAAAGTCCTTAGTTAATCATCACATAATTGACTCTAGGGCTTCTACTAACAGTTAGCATATCTGAAGCTATATATATATATATATATATATATCCTATTTGTTTGATGCTCCTTGGTTTTGCTCTATTCTAGTATTCCACACAGGAAGGGTTGGTGTTAGATATATATTACTGAACTATCAATTAGCTTAAGCTATTTGTTTTTCAGGAGAAGGGATAGCTGAAATCTGGACCCCTACTTTGTGAAGTTGGGCTTCACACCCAACAATTTGGCAACAACTTAAGGTCTTTACCATCTCAGTAGAAGGCGCCTTCAGCTTAAGATATTTTTTGGGATTCCAAAATTTCAAAATTTTGCAAAGAACCTTTCCAATCAATGCTCAGGACAAATGTTGGGAATTCTTAATAGAATGACCCTTCATAATTGAATTCTTTGTGTTATTGTTGCATAGCTCAGTTGATTTGGTTTTCTTTCACTTTAACAGTGTTCCATTGATTGATCTTTCTCATGTGTCTCACTGGATATTCTGATATTGGTAATTTTTGAAATGAGCGAAATTGAATTTCCAAACACATTCTTGTTTTCAGGTTATTTTGAAACTACTTTCATTTTCCTTTTCCCCTTTCAGGCTAATTGAAGCCAAATCTGTTGTCTTTGAATGTGGTCCAAATTGTGGGTGCAACATCAGTTGTGTCAATCGTGTATCTCAGCAAGGAATAAAATATCATCTGGAGGTTCTGCCTGATTTCTCAAAGATATTTGTTTTCATTGTTGAATTGCATAACTTATTGCTTGTGTATCCAGGTGTTTCGCACACCTAGCAAAGGGTGGGGAGTTCGATCTTGGGACACTATTCCTTCTGGTGCTCCAATTTGTGAATATATTGGAATCCTTACAAAGACCGATGACATGGACAACATAGCTGACAACAGCTATATTTTTGAGATAGATTGTCTTCAGACGATGAAGGGTCTTGATGGCCGAGAGGTGCCTCTGTTAATACTAGTTTTCAATTTAATTTTATCTTTCCATTTTATTTACATGATGAGCGTTTCTGTGGGTATCTATATAAAAAGTAAAATTATTCTCACAGATTGCGTTTTATTTCATGAAAAATGCAATCCTTGTAATGAGGCCTTTTGAACTGAAAACCACTAGTCACATGAAAGTTCAGTATGACAATTTTTCAAAAAAAATAGTGGGCACTTAAATGCTTAAACATGAAAAATGCAATCCTTGTAATGAGGCCTTTTGAACTGAAAACCACTAGCCACATGAAAGTCCAGTATGACAATTTTTCAAAAAAATTAGTGGGCACTTAAATGCTTAAACATAACAGATGAATTCCATAATCAGACTAGTCCTGTATACCCTAGTTTAGTCTGTGTCACACCCTAGTTTAGTCTTGTTAGGCACCTAGTTGTAAATAGTTGAGGGACTAATTTTGATATGGTGAGAAAACATTTGTATACATACAAATTGCATGAATGTAGTACATTTATATAGTTAGAGAGGACTAAATAGGGAAATCAATATTTTTTACTTAAAGTTATGGTATCAAAGTGCACTGGTTCATCTCATCGTGATTTCCCTTTAGCTGAAGCTTTGTTTTCCTTCATCATGCAAAGCCTCTTCCTTGGATAACATGTGAGATTTTCCCAGCCTTTTCTCCACCATGCTATCCTTCTCCGTTGTGAGATTTTCCCCACATCTTCTCATATCCTGGAGAATGTGTGGCTGGAGACCTCAAAATGCTGAACTGTTGAAGCAGCCATCAATAATTAGCTGCTTCATGCTCCATTCAGCACTGAAACAGTAGCACACAAAGGTAAAACCACCTATTCTTTCTGCTGCTGCTACCATCACCACTGCAGACGCCAAGCTTTTATGTTTTCTCTATCAATTTGCATCTTGGAATTTGGTGCATCTTCAACCTCCACTTCTGTGTTAATACCCATTGTTTCCAAATAGGTGATTTCGATAAAGGAACTTGCTGTCTTGTTCACCATGGCCTTCTTCCAGATTATTCTTCCTCAGAAATCCAGAGAACCAGATAAACAGAAAAGATATGAGAAAACGAGCTGATCTCTGTAGTTTTTCTGAGATTCTGCTGTTAATTCAACCTCTGAGCAGTATTTACTTTCAATATGTTGCCATTGTTGCTGAGCAAGATAGAGAGCATCTTTTAATATTTCTAGAGAAACTTCAATCAATAAAGACAAGTCATTGTTTTCATTATTTTTCTCACATACAACTACAACTTCATTTTTTGCATGGAATCAATATATGCTATTTTTCCTTTGAATGGAAAATTAGTTATGTTAATTGCATCTTTTTATACAGATGCGACCCGGAGATGTGTCCTCACTCATCAACCTTGATGATAAAAGATCAGAGGTTGTAGAATATTGCATTGACGCAGGTTCAGTTGGTAATGTTGCTAGATTCATTAACCACAGCTGCCAACCAAATCTGTTTGTTCAGTGTATTCTGAGCTCACACCATGACATGAAAATGGCAAAGGTGATGTTGTTTGCTGCAGACACTATACCGCCATTGGAGGTAATTTCCCTGTAGTTCTATCTTATATGTATTATACATTGTATATTTCAGATTTAACATTTCTTTTCATGATAAGCAAGGAAAAAGGTTTAAAAATACAAATGATATGTTTAAAACCAAAAGTAAATAGAAGTTGGAGTTATTATGTTTGAAGTTACTTGGATTTTTAATCTGGATATTGGTTTGGGTGGTTGGAAAAACATGCCACTTAGCATGTTTAATACAAACTGTGCAGTCACTCTGGATAATGATACATCCTAAAACATGTTTGTTCCTAGACCCATATTTAGTACAAACTGCAGTCACTCTCTGGTCATGATGCCTGTCTAGTACAAACTGCAGTCACTCTCTTACCAAATATGGGTCCTAAACCCATGATTTCCTATACTGGCTTATTCTATTCAAATGCATTCAGGATTAGTAAATTTCAATTATCTTTCTCGAGAAATCATCTATCTGAGTGTGATCGACAAAAATTAAAATGAAATAATTTGAAAATTTTATGGTACATGGAAAAGGAAACAATAGACTTAGCCTTTGTGTGTGAGTGAGTTAGTGTGTGGTCCATCAGTTAGAAACAGAGGCTTAAAAATGGTGGGGGTCCTAAGTTATTCTTTTGAAGATATTAAAAAAGTCATTTGCAGGACATTTGATTACTAGTTTATTTCAAATTTTAGGTCCTTGTTATCTTGTAAAACATACTGTCATCAGTGCTGTTGTTTGTATAATGAAAATGTACATAATTGATGTTTAAAAAGATCAGGAACATTCTATTTTTCTCAAATCAACAATATCGTGAGGTTTGTTAAAAATTATACTATATTTTATTTGAAACAAAGATATAAAATTACTAAGCACATGAAGACTTCAAAATTCTGAGTGACAAGATAGTTACATGATTTGAAGGCTATTTTAGTATAACCTATAAGTATGATGTGGGCCTGTTAATACCAGCATTAATGAAGCTGGTAGAAATTTATTTTTGACAATGAATAACATTGGAGGTTGATTAGAAGGCCAACTATTGCATCAATACTTGGAATTTTCAATGAAATAGCTCAAGAAAAACTCATGCATTGGATAAAAGGGTTATGGAGCAATTTAGATTTGACTGATGATCTATAGCTTTAAGAATCAATGCTTATCTCATGGAGTCATATCTATAACTTTAGCATGTGTGAAACATTGCTTGTGTCATGGAGGTCCTTTTCTCTGTTCAGCATTTGTACGCTTGTTTGAAAAACTTGCTTAATACTAGTCTTTTCATCCTGCAGGAGCTCACATATGATTATGGCTATGCTTTGGATAGTGTCGTACGAGCTGATGGGAAAGTTGTTAAGATGCGATGCCATTGTGGGGCAGTTGGCTGCAGAAAATGGTTATACTAAATGGTTGGGTGCTCATTAGATAGGTGTTAGCTAATTCCTTGATATGTGTACTGTCACGGTGCCACTAATTTTACATTGGCCGGGGCATGCAAATTATCTTTGCAGGGACTGTTTTGTACGAAAGAGTGCAATGTGTTATTCTTTCAACTGTATTCTCTTTAGAACTTTTCATGTATTGTAAGTGGTTACATGCCTCAAACCTTGAGCATTTTTCACAACATTGACCTTTTCCAATTTGAATATGTTTGGCGGTTCCTTGACTTGTTTTATCTACCTAAAACTATGGGTTCGTAGTAGCAAAGATCATGTAGTTCTGAGTTGGTAAATTGCTCAGGACGGTGGGTTTTGAATTTCATATGAACTGACAGAGGAGCTTGTTCCATTTTACACAATTTTAATTGTTTCAACGTATGTATGGGATTTTGTATTTAGTCATAAACTTTTTCAGGCAAAAACATGTTTTCACTCTAGTTAAATAAGTAGGATTGATGCAATTATGATGTCTGTTTTTCTTTCTTAGAGCATTACATGCAATATTTACTAAGTAGTTCAAGTCTTTGTCCAAGTTCATTGTCAAGACTTATTTTTAATACGATTGTACATTTATTCATGATCTATTGACAGTTCCAGAATAATTCATCTAGTTCATATGTGTTTTTTTTTTGTTCAGAATTTGATTTGGGGAGTAATTGTCGAATATGACCAACAATATATTTTTTTTTTATTAATCAAGGTATCTAGGCCTTGGACATATCTTTCAAACATGGAGCTTATTACATCAATAACATATTTGATTATTTTTTTATTTTTGATAATTTAGGTATTCATTCTTATGATCCGACTAATCTCGAAGATAATCAATTTGGTTTTATAAAAAAATTTCATCGACTATCAGGGTAAATTGAGAAAGACAGATATGTCATGATGGACGATCCATTGTCATAAGTTTTTCAAACTCTTTAGGTGTAATGTGTACTAGATGAGATTTGAATCTAGGTTGTTTAGGGAGTTTGTTGCATCTCTTATTATTGAATTATAGTTCGAGACAAAAAATAAAGAAAATATAACAATAACATATTTGATAGAATGAAAATAGAAGCTCAGGTGTTTAGGTATTTCTTTTCATCATTCATCTAGATCTTGTCTTATCAAATTTTTTCATTAGTCATCGGATAAATTTAGGAAGTGTAGTGTTTTATCTCATTCATTAAATTCATTATCCCTTTTGTTTTATATATTTAAGAAAACATATTTGAATTTTTAGAGCATCTTCCTATATCTAAGTACTCGTACTATTTGAGGCAAAGGTATTTTACCAAAGTTTCAAATGATATATCGATACATAAAACTAAAAATTTAACAAGACTTTCAAATTTTATATAGTTTCAAATATTTTAAATGCGTGTATATATATATACACGAAAATATTATCTTGTTCACCATCCCATGTGCACCCTTATAGGTAATGGTACAATGCTTAGGCCCTCCAATAGATAATCAAGGGATCTAAGATTCGATTCTCAGCTGCGGCGTATTACAGAATTTTTTTTCTTCTAGTAAGAAACGGGCATAAAAATACTGGCAATTTGGATGAGTCTCCATTAGTACTTCTCGATTGATCTTGGTGGCCGATGAAAAATTTTCATAGGGCCGGACTGATCACCCTAGAGCTAGTCAATGAGATTAACTGAATTTATTATTTTTTTAATAATTTTTTGAGAGAAGAGTTAAGAATTTGAGACTTAGTTTTTAGGGTTTAGGATTTAGGTTATAGTATTCAAACTAAAAAAATAAAAAAAAAGTATACTTGAATCACACTGGATGCATACAAGTAGATGAACAAGATAACATTTCTCTATATATACATATATTGACATACTAAATATTTCAATGATTTTTCATTATATGAATGTAAACTTAAAATAGTTCACTTAAAAAATCATATCAATTTTAACTTATCTCTAAATCTTGATATATTTTTTTTTGAAAAATCAAGGAAGCAGTGAATGATGCATTTTGATAGACGTATCATGCGGTGGCCATAGGTGATCAATTGTGGGCATGACTAGAAGAAAAAGAAAGAATCATTTTGCTTCTTTTTCAGGTTTATCGAAAGCTATAAACTTAGCTATACAAGTCCCTTTAAAAACATTTAGGACATTACTCCAATCGTAAACATAAAACCATTTCTTGATTCGGTGGTTTTTTATTTGATATTTAATTGTTTCATTGTATTCATTTAATATAGTTGAATATCACGGACAGGTATTTTATTGTATATTTATGGTATCTCGGCACTCTCATTAGTGCTTTTTAGTAATAAGACAAATTTATTTTAAGAAAATTCAAAATTTATCCTCCATATCATTACACTCTAGATAAAAAAATAAAATAAGATGACCTACTAAGAAAGTTAAATAGTATGAATAAATTGATTGAGTTAAAATTGGAATAGTTTCACATGGGAAAATCTACGACAAATGGGATGGAAAATTAGTTCAAATGAAATTGAACAAGATAAATGAGTTAGTTTATATTAAATTACATCATTAAAATTAGTAAAATTTTATAAGTATTATTAAATAAAAGACTCTTTCGAACCGGATCAACAGTAATAGACCGGTTGATCTTGTTACAATTACGGGCTGACGAACTGGGTCTAATTCTTAGTCTGTGGGCGAGTCCATATGCATGACCATTCGATTTGTCAATTATAGAGTCCACGACGATGACACGGTGTGAGTTTTTTTCTTCTTTCCTTTTAGTCTTTGGCTTCCACTATCTACACCATCGCCACTATGATGGCATGGATTGTAGCCAATGCTAACCCACTTCACAGTAGGTCAATTGCAATGTAGATCCCATCTACGACAATGATGCATCACTTTGTCCATGCCGCAAACCATCACCTACCGTCTATCATCATGTTGCTGAGCAACCAGCCACTTCACGAGTATTACCTCAGTCCTCATCCCTTTTCTATACTACACTTCCAAAGTGATGACCACTATTTATTGGTGCAGGCAACATTAGATATTTATTTTTTCCATGATATAATGGTAAGAGGCAGGGCGTTTTTTTAAATAACAAGGATTCGATTTTTATGCAAGGCACACCTACGACCCTCAAACTATTGGTGATGCTAGAATGCTAGTTAAGAGCTACTTGTTTTTCTTGGATTTAGTTGGTGGCTAGAATATGATGTTGGTACGTGGGAAGTGGTCATCAACGTGTGCAGTTACTGCACACGTTGCCAAGGGAGCGAGCATATGATGCCCACTTTTCCCACGTTGCATTCTCTATTTAAGCGTCCAAGCATTCTAAAACAGAGGATTTGGAATAGAGGTGATAAGGAGGTTTGCTTCATCTAGAGAAGAACATTCATAGAAGAGGAATTTGATTTGTAGATCTCAGGAAGGTTCATTGTGATCTTCTCGATAGACAACAAGTTCTTCGATTCGATTCAAAGAAAGTGGTATGATTTTATCTCGTACAAATATTTTATTATCAACAATGATATTAGAGCACTGTTGATATGCATGTATCTAGATAGATCTGTTCGACAGAAATGCATGCGTAGATTCAAAAATCCTTTATTTCTTGAGTTCCTCTCATGAAGAGCAAGTTTATTACCATGGAAGAAGAATCCCTCAGAGACAAATCGGGTGAAAATTGCGATTCACATTTTTTGCCGTATCGCTGGGACAGTTGCGATTTTCGCCATTGTCGGGCTTTGGAAGATACCAATCATCGTGGAGGTCCCGACCCGTAGAGGAGAAGAACAGTGTCGCCATCACGAACCCTAGCCGGCCGCGTATCGCATGCAATCGCCTGGAAATCATGACTGCGTGTCGCTGTTTCCTCCTGTGCCGATGATGTCACGAGCAATCACCATGAGAACCGCGACTATGTTGTGGTTACCTCTCGTGGCTGGTGATTGCGTCACGGTGGAAGGGAGTCATCATCGGCTATTCATGCCGATGGAGACAGTGGCGACGTGGGTGACAAAGAAAGAAAAAAAAGAAACTAACTGAAAAAGTTGTGTTGGCAGACGACAACTTTTTTTTTTGTTAATTAAATGCATGTTGAATTAATTGCAAATAAGATTCAATTAATTCACTGATTCTATTATTTGGAATTGAACTTTAAGCAATACTACTTCAATTAATTGGGTTGTTTATGATCAAATAGGCTAGATTTGTTCCAATGCACAAGATTTGATCAAATGAGCTAGATTGGCTAATGAGTCCAATTTGTTCTAATATGTCTGATTTAATTAAACGGGCTTGGGTTTGATCAATAAGTCTGAGATTAAATAAATGAGGCTTAAGGTCAACAATATCTTAATATAGGGTATCCTTGTCCAATTAGATTAGTTTTAATGAGAAAGATGGGACAAGCTAGTGCTCAGGATCTGATTTTTTGGAGTCAACTGTTGACTAGTTGAATGACTTAGAAATAACCAATCGTCCGATCTAGTGTGTCAGTCGACTAGAGCTTCTCAAATTGAGAAAAATTATTTTTCATAATTGCTTATGTATTCTAAGTAATAGTTTCATGCATATTTTGAATTGGAATAAGTCAGTTTTGTTATTGGTTATGTCGATTTTGTATTGACTTTGTAATTTCAATTCCAAATGGCATGGTGATATATACCATGACTCGTGGAGATGTGTTATGAAATAAGCTGAGAGAAGATATCCAAGAGATAGAGTATGATCGTATTTATTGTTGGTGCAATCGTCCTCAGGTCAAAGTTGACTAAGCTTGTGTTGACTCGAGCTTGAGTTTCGATGTTTGACAATATGTGAGAGAGATATCAAGTAGGTCAAGGGAGGACTAGATACTTGATTTGAGAAAGTCTTAACTGGAGGTTAGGGAAGTGAAAATCCTAACCGAGGTTAGGCAAGGGGAAATCCTAGCGGGGCTAGGCAATGAAACATACTAACTGAGGTTAGGCAAGGGAAAGTCCTAACTGAGGTAGGCAAGCGAAAGTCAAATGAGAAGGTTGGCAAGGGCAAAGTCCAAGTGGGTCAAGGAGGATCAGACACTTGGTGATCGGAAGTCCTAACTAAGGTTAGGGAAGAAAAAGTCCTAACTGAGGTTAAGCAAGAGAAAGTCTTAATCGAGGTTAGGTAAGGGGGAGTCCAAGTGGGTTAAGGAGGACTAGACACTTAGCATGAGTGAGAAAGTGCCAATAGGTCAAGGTTGACTAAATATTGGGAAACGAGAAATCCCAACAGGTCATGGATGACTAGATATTGGGTAGAGAAAATCCTAGTAGGTTGAGGTTAACCAGATACTAGGCAAGACCCAAATTTAGGCCTGAAAAGACTAAATTTAGGTTAAAGTATCAATCAATTGGTAAACCCTAAACCCAAAATCTGAGTTTCAGGATTGGGCAATCCATTGGTGCAATCGATTAGTTGGCATCGCCTTCCAATCGACTGACAGAAGCTTCTCACGAACAGGAGCTTGGGGAATCGATTAGATCAATCGATTTAGCCCAAAATCATGAGGAAATAGAAGATTGCTGAATCAATTGGACCAATCGTTTCAGTAGGGGTCAATCGATTAGGCTAATCGATTGGAGCATTTTTCTTGAGTGAACAGAAGCTTCTGAATCAATTGGCTCAATCGATTAGAAACTTCTGAATCGATTGGTATGACTCACCAATCAATTGGACAGACGAAAAAGAGTCGTTCTATAAGTTTTGAACGGTCGAGCTGACGTGATAATCGATTGGGATTAAGGCCAATCGATTGGGAGGCATTTTCCCGCCCGAAGGCAACCCTAGAAAAGGGGGTTCGTGGAGCTTTTGAAGATGCCAATTCTTGAGAAGTTAGAAGCGAAGTACTGTTGCATTTCCAACCGATCAAGAGGAATTTCCAAGAAACAAGTTAGTAAGTTAAGCAAGATTTCATTGTAAAGTGTTACTTTCATTTTTTCTTGTGTATTTTGCTGTTCTTGTCGTATTCTTGTGAGAACAAGTGTACGAGGCTTTTGCGCCTCCGAAAGATTTCCAAGAAGGAGACATTTATAGTGGAGTTGTGAGTGAGGAGTGGATTCTTGATTTATCACCTCAAGGAGGTGGATACTAAGTAAAATCAAAGGAGTTAGTGTCATGTTTGTTTCATTTCAAGTTTTCGCTGCGACATCAAGTTCAAAGAAGTGATCGAAGCTATTCACCCCCTCTAGCTCATACTGGTCCTAACAAGTGGTATCAGAGTGAGGTCGCTCTTCACTAGACTAATCGCCAGAAGGAGCAAAGAGCTTGAGGAAGAAGAAGAAGTGGAAGTTTGAAGCCTTAAAATTCAACAAGTCAAAGGACTAATATTTAAAGGAGCTCAACTTCATAATAAAATTTTGAGATGGATTCGCATATGACATCCGAGTGCCTCCATCATTCCAAATGGGAAGCTTCAATCTTTGTAAATCAAGAATAGAGAATTTCTTAATGATGGATATAGAGTAATGGTTTGCTCTAATAGAAGAATTTGAAGCTCCTAGAGATGGCCAAGGAAAAATTCGCAAGAAGAAGAAATGGTCTAAGGAGCAAGTTCAAAAATTCGAGGCTCATGAAAAGGTAACGAAATTATTATTAAATATTTTACCTAATGTTATCTTGTGCAAGATAGGTGAATATCAAGATGTCAAGGATTTATGGAGCAAATTGGTCAAGCTTCATGAACATCCTTCCTCAATGCCAAGCCAAGATAAATTTAAAGAGAGAAACTCTTTGGATCAATAAC
>JBBUKS010000029.1:9449067-9463545 GCA_038050645.1 Hedychium gardnerianum
CACGTAGTCATCAATCCTTTAACCAATCATCAATGCACCATTTGAATTGATCATAAAATAGAAACATGACTTTAATACACTCTTTTAAATGTGGATGGATGCACATCAATTTATATTAGGTTTTAACATTTGAAGTAGTAACGATAAGAGAAAGAGGATGGCTAAGTTTTATTGCCTCACAGCAAAATAATCTTAAGTTGTCTAGAACATTCTGTTCTAATGTCACTATATTTCATCCTATACTTATTTATATCCTTTTAGATTTTATCCTAACAATTAAATCTATTTTATTAGTTGATAAAATCCAATTAAATTTAATTAACCATTTTATTAGAAAATATATTAATTATGATCCTATTCAATTAATTCTCAACTAATTTAAATTTAAAAATATAAAAAATGTTCCAAACCTTTTTAAAAAATGATAAACCTAACTTAGCTTTGGATTGATCGATTCAATCTTATAAAAAAATTTCATCAATCATCAGGATAAATTAAAAAATATTCATGACGGGTGATTCAGAAGCTCAGTATCTCTTGATTGCACATCTCATTTAAAAAAAAATCTTATAAATATATCACAATTAAAAATTAAATCACAGATGATAATTTAAATGCCTTGTTATTATAAGCATATTCCAAACCTTTTAAGAAGAGACATCAGGGGTGCTTTAGCCCAATTGAAGTCAACATCTAATTTTCTCTTTCTAACCCAAACACCAACAAGCTTTGTGTAATTCAAAATTCTCCTCCATCCCACGTGAAATTATCGTTTACTTAAAAATTTAAGTTACTCTTATATATTTATATCTATAGGAGAGTATGTTCTTGTTCGATCAAATATCTCCTTAACTCTATATTAGACCCTATCATAATTTAAAATCGATGGTTTGGAATTGTCATTTTTGACAATTTAAAAAATTTCGACTCTTAACCTTAAACATCAAAAGTAATTACCATTGAAAATATTAATTATGATTCAATTAATGATTCATGATGATTCAAAATTATTACTTATATTTTATTTTAAAAAAAATATTTAAAAATTTATAAATGTGAAAACATTACTTAGGATATAAAAGAATTAAAACATTACTTCGGTATTAAAATATTCTACATCTTTTAAAAGTTGAATTCTTTTTATTCCTTTTAAGCTTTCGCCCAATCATTAATGTTTTACCTTCCAAAAAAATGAAAGTCAAAGTAAATCGATCTTTATTTTTTGTTTTGTTACTAATAGTTTTTTTATCTAATATTAATATTAATATATTTTAGTATGATGATATATATATATATATCTATATATATATCATATACATTATATTTTTTGATTAATTTTGTATATTCGATGATAATCTTCATTTTAAATATAATTTTATTGTCGAGCAAATTATGATAAATTTATTATTTGATATATCATATAAGTCAACTTAGTTTTTATAAATTCAATGATGAATGAATAAAAAGATAAAATAAGATGTTAGTTAAATGAGATTAATAAATTCAATGAGTTAAAAATATATACATTAGAAAATTCAAAATAAATATGTTAAAAATTTACTTTGATAGAAAGGTAAAATAGTCTTCCATCGAAAAAATTTAAATAAATGAATTAATTTATATTGAATTACACCATGAATATTATTAAAATATTATAAATATTATTAAATGAAAAGTTTAAAAAAAATTAAAAAATAAAAAAAAGAATATATATTTTTTAAAATTAATATGAATGAACTGATGATTGAACCGCCAATGCAAATGGACAGTGAACCAATCGATTCATTTGGAGCCCAATTCATGGATTTATTTGGGACATGTTGAACCGGATCAATGGATAATTGACTCGATCCGATTGGATCTGATATGTGGATAATCTATCCTACCTCACGTGGACTATACTTAGATATGAACTCGTGCTCTCCTCTAATTTTAAATTAATATGAACTACTCTTAAATTTGAATTAAATATCACTAAATCTAGTCAAACTTCACTTTATTTTATTTGATTGCAAATTAATTGAAATGTTTATTTTATTTGATTGAATTAAATATTGAATTTGCTTTGCACTGTTTATGAAGATAGAGAAAAATTATGAGCTACGGAGAGAATTGTTAATTGATTTTTTTATTTAAAAATTTTGTTTTTCAGATAAAATAAAATTATCAAAACATATTTAAAAATATTTATCATATTATTCATAGCTAATCAATTTAAATATATATATAAAATATTATTCTATTTTTTAAAATTATTTTCAACAATAAATATAAAACTTTTTTAAATTTGATTTGAGTTAATTGGGAATATTGAAATTGAGCTATTATTTTATATTAGTTCAAATATGGGAATACTCAAATTTTAATTTGACTTATATTGTTTGTTTAATAGTAAAAAATGTAAAAGAAATAATAATCAATTATATTTCTCTATAAAAAAATATTGCATTTTAATGTTTCTAAAAGCCAATCTCATAGATAAATAGGGCATCTAATTAACTGAACTGAAACTAAGAAAATAAATAAATGGATCAAAATTGAAATTTGATTTAATTTATTATAATAAATATTTGGCCTTTATTTTTTAATTAATTATTTTTTTGATAATCTAAATATCCAAACTTTGTCTGACTAATTGTAGAGGTAGACAATCTTCTTCCTGATCTATCTATTGGGTAAATTTAGAATATAATTTATGGAGTTTAAAATAAAAAATGGTTAAAAGGTAACTCCATAACCTTTGGTGTTTGATCTTTATTTGACTAATCCTGAAAGAAAATGATATTCTTATTTGTCTATCAAATAAATTTGAAGCACAATTTATAAGATTTAGAATAAAAGTGGTTACTTTTAAAAGGTACCCCCACCCCTGTTAGCTTATAGTGTTTATTTTTCCTTAATTCATTGAATTTGTGAATGATTTCATCGTAATGCCGACGGATGGACATCAAAATCGTACTCATGATCTATAACTACCAAATTATGTTTCAATGTCGATGGAGTTGAAAATGAAAGACACGAAGCTATCTTTTTCGTCATCAATTCTCATCAAATTAGTCTAACTTCTTCTTTACAACTCATTCATAAATGTGGTCCCATTTATCAACCCAAAAACTATAACACAAATCGATGTGTTTTATTTTTAACACTATATAGAATGCCTTAAATTTGCTTACTTATTTAATTTTTTTATTAGTTTATCATAAAAAATAGTTATTATTATGAAGATTATGATAATAATACTATTGACATTTTTATTAGTTTATCATAAAAAATAGTTATTATTATGAAGATTGTGATAATGATATTTTTTTTATATGGAAAATTTTGTGTAATATTAATAGCATTAGTCTAATTGAAAATCGATAAATTATTCTAACTTAATATTTAATTAATTTAATTATTTAGGAGGATAAAAGATATGGAAGGGCACCAAGAAATGCAAGCACATTGAAGCTATTAGTTTGGATTAAGGGGCCCTCTAATAAACACAATGAGACCAAGTCTTGACCATTAATGCCTCCAAGTCCCCAACTAATTAAAGCTACATTTCGCTAACCAATCCTTCTCATAGTCATAAATCTCAACATGTGGTTTGGTCTTTGGCCCATCGAGATATATATATATATCGTGTATATTTCTGTATACATTACGGTAATTTTTTTTATATATATTTTTCTTTAATTTCTTTAACTTAAATATTATAATCTAAATTCTAAACTCTAAAAATTAAGAAATAAATTTTTAACTCTTTGTTCTAAAAAATAATAATAATTTATACTTGATGCACATGAGAAGATAAGCATATATATATATATATAAATATTATCCTGTTCATTTCCATGTGCACCCCGTGTACATCAAGTATAAATATTTTTAGAACAAAGGGTTAAGAATTTAGAATTTAATTTTTTGGGTTTAAAGTTTGGTTATAATATTCAAACTAAAGAAATTAAAAAATATATATTATTTTTTATACATAATGTATATGAAGATACACGAGAGATGAGTAAGATAACATTCTTATATATATATCCAACTTAAAGATCGATCATGAATAACTCAAATTGCTTGTTGCTAAAGACTCTGTTTTGATTAATGTTCAAATGGAATTTCTCTTTTTAGTTGATCATTGGGAATTTTTTTTAAAGATAAAATGATATATTTAATGATTATTAAGAGTTTGACTTGTTTTTCAAAATTATATAATGTATTTTATAGATATCGAGAACTTTTGACATAATTTTTTCGTGAATTTTATAATTTGTTTTGATGCTTTACTAAATTTTCACTAAAATTTGGTTGGGTGCCAAAATGAAAATAATAATGTGCAAATTTTTAAGGGTACAAATCAAAGGACGTCTCAATTTATACAAATCATCAAAATAGAGTTCCTTTTAAAAAAAATAATATTTCATCAGATATTTTATCTCTAAAATATCCCTTATTTCAATGATTTTATAGGAACTATCGATAACTATCAAAATTATCTGATAATTATTATAATAATATTGAAAATAAAAAACAATATTATAATATGATTATAGACGAAGGTAATAGATATTAAGAAATACTAAATGCACCTTTAATTAAAAATAATAATAAAGAATTAAAATTTATGAAAATTTAGATAATATTTTTTTTAAAAAGTTATTGGTCTATTTTAACATTTTGACTAGAATTAATTAACCATTGTTTATTTGAGAGAATGGAAATAAAAACCGAAAAAAGTTTTCGCGTGAAATTTTTTACAACATTTATTTCGTGAAAAAAATAGATTACATTTTTTCCGTTATTTATCTATTAGAAAATAATCGAGAATGAAGTTAATTTTCTTTTCCGTGAAATATTTCAAATCGAATAGAAATAATCTTTTCTTCTTTGTTCGTTTTTTTTTTCTTGCTCTTGAAATGGCAAAGGCAGCCTCGCGCGGCCTTGTGCGGGTGGCCCTACGTGGCATGGGGTCGTGCTGACATTAGGCGGTCGTTTTGAGGGTAAACAATAAAATCGTAATTCGACAGTTTTCTTCAAAGTGATTTTTTATTATTCAAAAGAGAAATAAATTATGAATTATTATTAATCTTTGAATAATTATTATATATAAAAAAAAGATAAAAATCTGATAAATATTATATTGTTAAGAATTTATCCCTAGAATTTTTGATGATAAATTTTATATAATAATCATCACATTAGGCGATCATCTTGCGCAGGCTTATAACAGCCACGAGTACGATTATGTTAGTCCCCACGGGATGAGCTGTTGGCTAGTGCATGAGGTGTTGCCACAATGAGATATAAGGGTCAAATCCTGGTTAGTAGTCAGGTTCCTGCCCCCCTTATGTACTAGTCACTGTTCGGGCTGACTAGACTAGTCTCCGTGATTTACCTCCTCCGTGTTGATCCTGGGACGAATTGACGGAGGCGCTGAGGGCGAGCGTTTTGTCTTTTGCCACAATTAGTACGATTATGGTTTTTTTTCATATTTTTTTTTCTCGAACGAGTTTTTTTTTCTTTTTTCTAATTTTTTTTTTCCACCATAAATTTTCTTTCCTCTTCTGCACCTCAGAGTACGGAGCGGAAGTTTATAATTTTGTTTCTCTTTTTTTTTCCTAGTATAAAAATGTATTAATATATAATTTTTAAAACATCATAATTTTATTTGTTTATTTCTTATTTTTTTCTCAACTTGGGAACAAAAATAAATGATAGAATTTGAATTTCTAATTTTTTTTCCTTAAAAAACTTCTTTAAAATCACAAATAATTTTTATATATTTTTTAAAAATACTTGATGCTACTTTATTTAAAGATATATATTATAAATAAATAGAAAAAGAGATGATACCTCAAGAATTACTTTTAAAAGAACGCTGGAACATTGCAATTATTTTTTACAATTTTTTCACATTTTAAAAAATAAACAAATAAAAGGTTTGTTTCTTTTTCTCATATATTATTCTCGAAATAAACGCAATATTTTTTTTTCTCATATATTAAAAAAATAAAATTAAAAAACGGAGAAAAAAACTGCCGGTGTTTCTGCGGAGGAGGTTGTTGTTGCCTCCTCGGCCGCGTCTTCCTTGGAGTTGGAGGCGGAAATTTCCTCCACCGTCCGCTCGACGTCCAGCCCCTCGACACCGTCGATACCTTCACCGTCTTCCTCCCCCGTTTCCGCCAGCGAAGGGATGAACGGCGGCCGCGCTACCCGTACTACCTCATCCCAGTTGGTCCTCTCGAAGAATTCGTGCGCCTTGATGCCCTCGCACGTGATCCGCCGCGCGGGGTCCTTCTCGAGGAGCCGACGGAGGAGGCGTCGTAACGGCGTGGGCTCGCCGGTGAGCTCCGGTTGCTTGGTCAGGATCCTGTAGAAGGTCTCCTTCCGATCCTGCCCCGTGAAGGGCGTCCGCCCGTAGAGCATCTCATAGAGCACCACGCCCAGCCCCCACCAGTCGACGGCGAAGTCGTGGCCTCGGCCCTCGATGATCTCCGGCGCCACGTATTCCTCTGTCCCCACGAACGAGTTCGATTTCCCGCTCGATGATGACTCGGTCGATGGCGGCAAAGGGTTCCCCGAGGAGGCGAGGGATTCGGTGGCTTCCGGCGAGACGCCGGCGTTGAAGGAGAAACAACCCAGTAAGCGCCGTTCTTTCCTTTTCGTGTTTTTCATTTTCGCTTCTTCCTTGTTGCCATTGCGCTCCGGCGCCATTTCACGGCGGCAGAAAGAGGTAGAACCTAGCGGATTCGGCGGTGATTTGGGTGGGAGTTTGGTGGAGAGATCGAAATCGACTAGCATTAGGTGGCCGTTGTCTTGGATGAGGATGTTCTCCGGCTTCAGATCTCGATACACGATCCCCAATCCGTGGAGGTATTCCAGCGCCAACACCAACTCAGCGGCGTAGAATCTGCGTAAAATCCAACCAAACGGTAAGAATCGGAAGCGCGATGGTCGAACAGGAGAGAAGAATCCGGTAATCGGATGGAATACGCACCTGATCGCATCGTCGGAGAACATCTTCTCGCTCTGGCGGCGGCGGAGGGAGGCGAGATCGCCGCCGGAGCATCGGTCGATGGCGAAGCCGACGATCTTGTCGGTGGAGACGACGCCGCGGAGGGAAGGGAGCAAGGGGTGGTGGAGGGTGAGGAGGACGTCGCGCTCGAGCCACACCCGGCGGTAGGCGTCGCCCGGGGCGGAGGCGGCCCTTTTCTTCTCGATGGAGGAGCGAGAGAAGGCCTTGAGGGCGAGGGGCTCGGTCGACTGGGAGGGTCCGCCGCTGCGGACGAGGAAGACCACGCCCTTGGCGCCGCGGCCGAGGACAGAGACCGCCTTCAGATCCCGGAGGTCGATCGGCGGCGGCGGCGGCGGCGACACCGGTTGGGCCATCAGAGGGAAGGGAAGAGAAAGTCACCAACGAAATACTAGAGCACCGTCCAAGGAAACAGGCTCGATAGTTTTAATCTTTATATAGAAAGAAAGACCGTCGTTTGTTTCTTGGGGGAGAAGGAAGGAAGGATTCATTTCCTTTTTTACATTTAAAAAAAAGGGAAAGGAAATAACAGTGAAAGTTACAAAATACGAGATGGTGGGAGATTCTAGAAGGCCACGTCACCTCGGCCGCGCAACGCGGTGCGCGCCTTGGGAGTGCTCGTGCGTAATGCGTGATCTCAAAACAAAAGGCCAGGGCGTCACGATTTTCATATTTGATTTTTTTTTTATTTCCTTAAAATAATTTTTTCTCTTGATGTTTTAATGTTTTAAAATTGTTACCTGTTGAATTTAAAAGTGTTTGATTGTGATGGTCAAGATGGCGCTAACGATTGCATGTTTTTCTCGTTTTTTGACCAAGAAAAAGAGGATTGAATTTTTTAATATATTTAAACACTACTTCATTTTATTTTTCGATTTAAAAATATTTGTATTTAAATATTATTATAATAATTTTAATTTGGTCAAACTTTTTTATCAAAATAAAAATAAATATTTTATTTAAAAAAGAATATTCCCTTGCTTCGGTAAAGTTATTCGGCTCTTGGATGCCTTCCACTTCCACGTGGATCTTTATTTGATTCTCCACGTGAAGGATAAACCCACGCCACTCATGTTTGACACGTGTTCAGGTAGTTAGAAATAGCTATTATACCAGGTAGCACCACCTGGCGGCTCTAGTGAGTGGAGTATAAATTCCCGGCTAGTAATTAGGTCCTGTCCTCTTATGTATTAGTCATTGTTCGGACTAGTTAGATTAGTCCTCGTGATTTATCTCCTCCGTGTTGGTCCTGGGACAGACTGGCGGAGGTGCTGGGACGAGCGTTTTACCTTTTTGCCACAATGAGTTGAGTATAAATAAAAAAGTCTTGTTTTTCTTAAATAATTTAATCATCAGCATCTTTTATTTTTGTATAAAAAACTATTTCACCCCACTAATTTCCTATAAAATAACATAATTATTCTAAACATATTATTCGACATCATACATTAAATAATTATATGAATAAAATTAATTATGAAAATCTAACTACTATAAATATTATAGCAATTATAATTTTATAATAGTTTAGTAGTTATTATCAATTATAATTTTATAATTATTATAATATAAATATTATTGAATAAGATAAATTTATTTTACAATAATTATAAAATTATAATTATTATAATATAAATATCAAATAAATATATTATAGTAATTATGATTTCATAATTATTATATTATGAATGTTGTTGACCGGTAAAATTCATTCGATTGATTTAGGATTTAAATTTAAAATGGAATTTTTTAAAAATTAAAATTTATCGAATTTATAAGGATAATTGTATTATTTTATAAGAAAATTGATGGGGTATGATATTTTTTTGATAAAAAAAATTAAAAGAAGGATGCTCCTGGACATGATTAAATAAAAGATGCTCTTTTATTTTTGTTCTATTCCATTTATATAAAAATATTTTTATGTATAAATTTATATCAATTATTTCAAAGCAAGAACATCCATAATAAAAACTCCTGAACTCTCATTATGACGTGTCAAATAAAACTAGCTCCTCCGAAGAAGCTCCTTTTATTATCGTTGGGGAGAGCCGCTCCTTTATTTTTTATTTTTAAAAAATTAAAACTATTTTATAATGTAATGATGGGTTTTTTTTTTAAAAAAATCAATAAAACATAAAAAATTAACCATGATTCAATGGCTAATTTTTTATTTTAAAAAAATTATTTATAAATACATCTTTGATATATAAAAATACATTATATATATATATATAATGTAAAATATAAATAAAGAGTGAGATTCATATGAAAATTATTGGAAGTTTTTTTTTTTATAATAAAGAGATGAATGAGATTTTTTATTTTTTATTATAGAGTTTATAAAAAAAAACTCTATAATAACCCCTACCATTGAAGATGCTCGAGAGAGACAAGTGGTTTTTTCTAGTGATTTTTTTATGTTCAACATCTCTAAAGAGATTTTCACCTACAAACTGTTGACTGTAAATATGTAACCAAACAAAGTCTAAGCTAGATTTTCAAGCCTAAAGAAAATAAGTTGACTTTACATAACAATGACTAATGTTGGTAGAATATGTCGAACAAAGTGAAAAGACACTCAAGACATTATTACAAGGAGAATAATGATAAAAAATGCTTTAAAGAAAAATTGAATCCTAGTTAGTCCATGGCGACATAACTTGGCCGATCCATAAGCAAGTGCACTTGACCCATGATGTGGGTTTGTGTCGAGTACAATAAATAAATAGGTCAAGCTTGTGTCTAGCTAAAGATCATAATTCATATAATTTAATGACATTTTTAATATAAACTATTAATTATTAATACTAAATATTTTGAATAATAGTTAATAAAATGATTGTTTTAAAGGTTATTTATTCTATTTATTATATATCTTTTTTATTATTTTTTAGATTAAAAAAAAATAATTTAAAATTTTAATTATGTTTTATAAAGATTTGCTTAGGAGGGTTGGCATGGCACCCTTGGGCCACAAGCTTAGGCTCAAGCTAGGCAACAAGTGAGATCATTTGTGCTTAGTATAAGCATAACTTGAAATGGGATGCATGGTTTGTACTCAATTGACACGGTTCTTAATGAGCGGATTGATCACTACAAAAATAAAAAATAAAAAATTAGTAAATTTGTGATAAATTTTATTAAAAAATTCATCACAAAAAATATTTGTGAAGATTTTTGCGACAAAAAATTTTTCATTGCGAATAACTCGTCGCTAAATTCTACGACGAAAAGATGTAATTGTCGCAAATTCTACGATGATTTTTTTATTCGTCGCAAAATTTATTATTATTTTGTGACGAAAAATATTTCGTCTCAAAAATCATCAAACACAAATCTGCGACGAAAATATATTTTTTGCGCAGATTTGACAACGAATCTGAGTTTTATTGCAGATTTGCGATGAAAATACATTCATCGCCAAAAACCCTAAAATCATAATTCTACGACGAATTTCATTTTCATCGCAGATTTGCGACGAATCACATTTTCGTCGCAGATTTGCGACGAATCACATTTTCGTCGCAGATTTGCGACGAATCATATTTTCATCGCAGATTTGAGATGAAACTCATTTTCGTCATAAATCTACGATGAATCTGAGTTTCATCGTAGAATTATGATGCACAGTAATTTTACGATAATTTGGCGACGAATCCATTTTTGTCGCCAAATTCGTCGCAAAATATTAATTTTTTTCCTCCAAAAATTGTACATTTCAGTAGCTTATCATGTATATATAATACATCACATCCTTATACACTACCCATTTCAACAACTTATTATGTATACATAATACATCATTTCTGCCATCTCTCATGCACTGGTCACTGTTCGGGCTAGCTAGACTAGTCCCCGTGATTTACCTCATCCGTGTTGGTCCTGGGACGGATTGGCGGAGGCGCTGGGGGCGAGCGTTTCGCCTTTTGCCACAATAATACATCACATCCTATACATTTTCAAACCAATTCCAACATACACATCCTATTTAACTACTACACATTCTATTTAACATCCACATATACATCTAACATACACATCCTATTTAATATATATATCCTATTTAACATCCACATATACATCCAACATATACATCCTATTTAACATTCCAAACCAAATTTACAATCATACAATTGAAAAATAAATATATCCAAAATGAAACATATCTAAAATAAGTCCAAACAAACATACCAAATCCATCCATATAAGTCATAATATCCAAAAATATCTAACATTCTCCAAGTTCAACAAGTAAATACATATGAAAATATCTCATACAAACATCTCAAATAAATCATCATTCTCTTCATCTTTGGTAGACACTTTTTTCGCCTCCTATTCTTTTTCTTTTTCTGCATCAAAACAAAAAAAAAGTATTTGCACAAACAATTTTTTTTTAATAAACTAATACAAAACTTAATATGTAAAGACTTACTTCCTCAGACATGAATAAATTTCCACCCACCGTGTTCGAAACAAATTAATAGTATTAATAAAAATTACAAAAATTACAAAAATTAAATGTAAAAAAATATTAATTCTGAAACAAATAACATTCATACATAAATAAAATCACAAAGAATCATCACCACCACCATCATCATCGTAGTCATCACCATCAACATCACCATAACCGGGAGGCATCTGACTTGGAGCGAAGCCTAACTGAAGATGTCGCATTATTATGTCCTGTTGTTGGCGTAGTTGGCTAATTTCCAGATCTCTTTGCCTCATTTTCTGATATCTTTGAATCATATCTTGATCCCTTTGAGCAACTCTGCCTTGACATTCAATAGTCTTGCGATGATTGATAATTTAGTGTGACTGTCACAATCAGCCCACAATGGTTCATCTGCAGCACTCAACATTTCTTGAAATTAGAGATATGCTTCATTATTCGCATTATCATTTACACCTAGTGCTTCTACCTCCTCCAACAGTGATGAATAAGTAGAAAATATTTTGTTCAACTGTTGGAGGACAACTAAAACTTGTACTCGATTTGGGAATAAAATTCTGACCCGTTGCATCAACAACCATCCTCTGATATGGATTTAATTGATTATAATAACTCTGATCCCCACTGATTGAGACTTATATGTTTTATCCATAATTCTCATCAGATATGAACGATTTTCCATGACATGTCTAATTATAGTAATTGACGGTAAAATCAAATCTACAAAGATGTTTTGAAACTTTATCGCAGTATAAATATTTATCATTGTGACACTTTCTGCATGGATATCTTATCTTATTCCCATCCATATACTCAACATTAGTAGATGCAAAATTCAAAAATTATTCCAACTCAGTCATAAACTCATAAGTTAAACCCCTAACGTTTAGGTAAATTCTTTTTATACATCCAACTTCTTTCATTTTGTATTTTGTCTGTTTCTAATTTATTACAATATTAATAAAAACTACTAGACAACACATTAATGATCAATATGTACTTAATTCACATACAAATGGAGAAACACATATAGCAAAGAAAAGGCAAACATAAGATAGTACACTAATGAAAACATAAGATAATACACTAATGAAAACATTATACTACAGTACACTAATGGTCAATATGAGTGTAGATATATCTAACAAAGGTCAATAAAGATGAGTGTCTCTCCAAATATGTCAAATATAGACTTGCACAAATAATAAAATGAAATCAACAATTAAATTTAAAGGTTGACAAACAAATATATGTGTGACCTCGCAATTAGAGACATACCACATCTCGCAGCCAACTCGTGGCCAATGACCAGCCACGGACATCCACGGATAGCCCTAGACAGCAACGGACAGCCAAGGGCAACCCCGGACATTTGCGGACAACCACGGATAGGCAAAGATAGTAGCGGTTGGCAAAGGGCAGCCGCGGTCGACAAAGGGCAGTCGCGGTAGGCAAAGGGCAGTCGCGACCGACCTAGGGCAGCTACAACCACCCGTGGTCGGCCAAGGCTAGCAGTGACTAACCAAGGCTAGTAGCGGCCGGCCGCGGGTGGCCTTGTGCCCGGCCAAGCCCAACCGCAACCGACCAAGCCCAGCCGTGGCCGCCCGCGATCGGACAAGGCAGGCTACCCGTTGGAGAGGAGAGAAGAGGGGAAGAGAGGGATCAGAGCTTACCAGCCGGTGATCGTTGCCGTTGGAGGGGATCGCCGCCGCTAGCTGTCGAGAGAGAGGAGGGTTAGGGTAAGGGGTAATCACGGGGATGTTTAGATTTTAGGGTTTTTTTAGCGACTATATTTATTCGTCCCTAAATTCGTCGCCAATTGGTGACGAATACCTGATTTATCGCAGATTTTTCAAAAATCAAAAATAAATGTGTCCAAAATTGATTGATAAACCTAGAGAGCTCGGAACGACATGAAACTAGTTTTTATGTGTTCCTCTAGTCTCCTGATTATGTCCATGCTCTCAAAAATCAATTTCACACAATATATATTGAGATCAATGATTTTGTATTTGAAAGATCCAATTCTTGTTAAAAAATCATTGATCTCAATATTTTGGGTAAAATTGATGTTTAAGGGCGTGAAAATAATTAGGAGAACTAGACGAACATAGAGGAACTGATTTTATGTCATTCCAAGCTCTTTAAGTCAATCAATTGATTTCGGAGGATTTTTTTTTAAAAAAAAATTGGGCCTATTCTACGATGTATCCATGGATTCATGGCGATGAATCCAAGGATTCGTTGTAGAAGAGGAATTTTTCTCCTTTTTTTAAAAAAATTTGGGCCTATTCTGCAATGAATTCATGGATTCGTGACATTGAATCCATGGATTCATCGTTAAATCTGCGACGAATCCTTGGATTCATCACATAATAGGCCCAAAATTAAAAGAAAAAGAAAAAAAATGTCACACCCCGAGAGGGTATTTATCTGACGAAAATCGGACAACACTTCTCCTGTACGGCAGACAATATCCTGGATACATAATAACTCTACATCTCAAATACCCAACACGGGTATATAAATCTCAAACACAATGCAATAAAATAAGGAAAGAGAAATACCCCACTCGGGTATTGCACAACCACGCAGTTTAAGTAATACAAATACTAAACAAAGTATAAAATATGCAAAACCCCTCAAACTGGAGAGGTAACAACTACTACAAGCCCACACGACTTTGTAACAAAACACAAACGAGAGTGTAAGCCCACACGACTTACACCCACACATATAAAATGTCCATAGAGTCAATACCGAATAGGAAACCACATCCGACGATCAATAAGCAAAAGACCACTTTTATTACAAAACGTAGTCTAGAACTGAAACTCAAACGATAAATCTCCAATAACAACGAGAAAACAAAGTAAGAAAGTACGCAGCGGAAAGAAATGATAGCACCCTCACGGTGCCGTGGGACAGGCGGACGGGATCTCCAGCGACTCAACTATGACCTGAAGAAAACAAATTTACAGGTGGTGAG
>JBBUKS010000029.1:9470158-9482432 GCA_038050645.1 Hedychium gardnerianum
AAAAATATAAGGAAGATTCTCGATCCGACGGCGACCATGACTGCGCCGGCGATGTCTACGGGCAAGATGCCGATCCACGACAGGGCCGCACTTTCGGAAGGCGACTCGTTCGTGACACGCGTGGTTGCTGGCGCATGCCTGGTGTCAGCTTACGCGAGCCGTTCGATATACGCCGTGAAATCCATGGATATTCATCATTTTTTTTTTTGCGAGAGAGAAAGCTTAAAGGGGGAAAGTCCTAGGTCACATCACAGCAGCGCTGACCATTTGATCTTAAAGTGAGTGTGTTAGATGCTATGGTCAAGTTTTTGTATGTAGTTTTTTCGTTGCTTTTTTGCGATTCGGAATGTGGTTTCTTGTTTGTTGATCGATGCTTGCCTATCTGGTTTTTATCTTGAAAATGTACTCAGAAATTCGAAAAAAAACGCTATTCTCTTTTTAAAAAACAGTTAATGTAGAACGAGGATGGATGCACCGCCTAGGGTTCTTCTCGAATCTGTGATTCGTTTTATTTATTTATTTTCAGTCAAAAAAGTCAGATACCCGATTCATTTTCCTTCTTCATCGGTTATTCTCAAGATTTTACTTTTGTCTCCCCTTCTTATCTAACAATGGGGTTTCAGATTATCGATCTTTGAATTTGCTATACTTGTTGATTTCTGTTGCTCTGTTCTATCCGAAGAAATGAAGTTGGTCCCGAGGGAAGTCGAGAAGGTAGCTCTGCACAACGCCGGATTCCTAGCTCAAAAGCGTCTGGCACGCGGCCTGCGACTCAACTACACGGAAGCAGTGGCATTGATTGCAACTCAGGTATTCTTGGACCCCATCTCGATGGCGCTATTCCTGATTCTATATCACTTGTTGGCTTTCCTCATTAGAATATGGTTGTGGGGGTAATGCACCTCTTCATGATGATGCGCGTCTAGTAGGAAGATTTATAAATAAATTAAAAATACAATGATTTTTTTCAAGTGTTCATTAAATGCTAATCTGCTGTCCTCTTTCATATGAATTTTCATCACATATAGCCATAATTATGGAACTACATAAAACTGTTGTGGTTAACAAGGGACAAGTTCTGTTCTACCATAGATTTATGACAGCTCCATATATCTACCAGTAGGTAGCACCCTATGTCAGCTGCCCATGGCATTTTTTCAACACTGGATATTTCAGTACATTCATTGCTATGTTGTCAGTGTTGTAATCGAGCTTCTTTAGGAATGCCTTGACGAACCAATTTGCCAACCATCTGTAACAATATACAACAAAATCTAAATCTCTCTTTCTAATTGCATTTGATTTCCTGTTTTAACCTTTCATAAGAATGTAACGTAAATCTAGTTGAAATCTTGCTTGTCTCTTTTATTTGACCTCGCAATGCTTACCCAAATTAATACAAGGACTTGTTGGCATGATGCAAGACAAGAGCCAAAAGAGTTTGCACAGGGAATTATCATAAATAATACTGAGGATCATAGCAGAGGCTTGGGAGGAAGTTATTTGGGTTCTATGATGTACATTGGATAAAAGTTCAAGATTTTGTTACGAGTCAGAATTTCACATGGTGCTCGTGGCACTGATGAGGAGGAGAGTGAAACTGAGAAGAAGAGGAGGAGGAGGAGGAGACAAGGCAACTCACAACTTACCTTGTCAAATCTCCGTAGCAACTCGTTGAGCCTGCCTTAGCTCATGGTTGCACCTTTGCAATGACCAAAGAATGGTGACTTGCCCACCTCCATTTATGAATCAACTGGCTACTATGCTTGCAACCTGATCTGAGGAAGACAGTCATGATTTAGAAAGATGCTTGCCCAAAACTGTGGAAGACAGTTGCAAATTGGTCATCCCACCTTGGCTTGTAGCTGGAACTGCAAAAGATGGTCGCAGCTGAGGGAGATGCTGCTCAAACAGCGAAAGACATCATTCCTGGAAGTGAGGAAGAAACTTGTATATGGGGCCGTATCAGAGTATTTGCGTGTCAGTCGGTGGGCGAAATGATAAGTTTTGCTCATGCTGACCAATATGGAATGAAATTTAAAACATTGCATTAAGATATCCTTTTATTATACTACTTAATGCAATGTTACCAACTAAAAGATGAATAATCATTTTAAAGAGGTAAAGATTGAAGGGAATAGATATACTATAGTCAAATGTTATCGCAACAAGATTAAGTAATTTATAATCATACCATTAGATGAAAGTCATGAGATAATAAGTGAATGGCATTCTACATGAGGTGTTGACTTTTAAGCATCTTGGATCCGACATCGATATTGGTCTAACTCAAGTAAACTCTCATATTTGTTCTTGAGGGCGAACACCCATTTTGGTTTGTTTTCTTGAGCAAACACCCATTATTTGGTTTGACTCAGGTTATTTGTGTGCTTGAGCTTTGTGGAATGCTATTGAACTAATAATAGAAGCCAGAAAGGATGTTATGGCTGACATTGTCCAGTTGTGTGTGCATGATCATCCACACTACTTATATCCATTAACAAACACTCGCTTTCCTGTCGCTTGTGAACCATGGGTAAGTCAGAAATTATTCTTTGTATAAAAACATCAAATTCTCACAAGGATGGTTTAGAATTATTGTTTCATTTTGGAGTTTTGATCATTGATCGAAACAATAGGGATTTAGTAACGTTCCTTACTGACATGCTGTGCGTTTTAATCTTATAATCCATTTCTACTTAGTTTACTTACCTCTAAATATAAAACCACAGTAGATAGAGAGTCAATTGAATTAAATTTTTAGAGCAGCAAATTGTGAAAATATAAGAAGCATCTTAACGTAATGATATATTACTAATACCAAAATGACTTGTCACTCATTGGATGAGAGCGTTGATTTTTATAGCAGATTAATCCTATAATTTCGAAGACCTAAATTAGATCATATTGTTAAAATATACAGGTAGTGGAGCTAGTTTCTCTCCATAAATATATTTCACTTAACTACTGGAAGCTGAATGTAGATTGACATAATCAGAACTAGAACTGGGATGGGTATAAAATGTGGATACATCTCAATTTTTTAGATTCCAATGCCACTCCTCTTTAATGTATTCACTTAACACTACAATTAATGAGTGTTTTTGTCATTTGTAGAACTGTTTTGATTCTATTCTTGGTTGGTTTGCTTACACAGAAATTCATCTCTGTTTTATTTCAGCTGCCTCACCTGCCTTTGATAGATTAAACCATCTGCAGCATGATCTTCTCCATGTTTTTTCTTCTTTTAACTACCAACCTCAAACTTATTGTACCTATCCTTTGCTCCAAGGAACCACATTTAATCTTATGTTTAAACAACCAATTTGTATGCATAAATAAAAATGATCCAAATACCTAAAAGAACTGAATAAAACTTGATTGTTACTTCAACATAATCGCCTGATGTGAGATTCCAATAAATAAGTTCTGCCTATCAAATTGTATCCTCCTAAAGATTTGACAAGTCCTAATTCATCTGACAATCTTATGGTATCAGGCAATCAAACAACCCTTTTATAGCTGCTGATTTCTGTAATTTCGTTTTACATTATGTTTCTTCTAATGAAAATGTTCCTAGAATTCTGGGTCCTTCCATATCTTAAATATGGGAAACTTGTGTTTGATTCAATAGCTTGTCAGATGATCTATTTGCAGATTCCATGTGCAGCTTGATATGATGTAGTAATACACACAAGGTACATAGTCATTGTGTTACCTGATCTACTCTTAGATGCACTCTTTGGATTTTCTGCTAGCTTTTTGGTTTGGTTTTTCAATATAATGGTTATTCTTCCATATTGACCTTAAATTGTGTAATACCTCATGTTTTTGTATAATTGGGTACCACCCAAAATCCTTGAGCATTGTTAGCTTTCTCTTTGTTGATGAAAAATCAAAATGGTCTTCCTATCCTGCACTAACTTTAATCAAAGACTCTGAAACCCCTGTTATATCTTACTTTTTCTAATCTATCTTTTAGATCCTGGAATTTGTTCGCGATGGTGACAAAAACGTTTGTGATTTAATGTGCCTTGGAACACAGCTTTTGGGGAGGTTGGTGAATTGTCTTATCTTTGTATTCAAGTATACTGTAGGATACTGTCAATTTTAGGTATCACTCTACTGGAGATTATGGAGGCTGGCATAACTCCTATTTGGGGCAGACATTTACATCACTAACTTTGTAACTTTCTTGTTGAAAGACCTAATGTGCTTTCTTATCCTAGTTTTCTTTTCTTTTTTTCTGGGTGACAATTTTATATGTTTTGGTTGATATTATGGGAACATATGGTACAGTTTAGGGGGTGAATATCATGATTTTTTAACTAATACAAAACTCAAACCAACTGAAGCAATATATACACATGTGTTAAGATTAGACCTATAAAAAGATATATTACAACTTTAGCACAACAATATAATGTTGGTTGGAACCATGGTTTAAAATTCCATATCGTGTCGGGCGAAACAGGCAGAATTTGCCATTCCGCCTGCCGTCTGACACGTGGGATCACTACGATCTCCATGGGTTTGTGGTGTTGCGATCCCGCGGAGTTTTTTTAATTTAAATTATTTTATTATTATTTCTGTATTATTAAATTTTATAATATTTAGGTTAAATTTTTATTTTTAATTAATATATTTTATATTTAAAAAATATCGAAACCATATCGGCATGGCATGATACGATACAAAAAAACTTTGATATGATCGAAATTTTAAACCATGGTTGGGACAACCTATTTCTACTTCACAGATTTGTTGCTCTTTTGTGACAGTCCTAAAAATTAAATCACTAAAACACTCATTGCCACGAGTCAATGGACCTCGATTATCAATGACATTTCACACTAATGAATAAGAATCAACACAAAAATGATACTAAATTTTACAAAACAAGAGCTTTAGTAATTAAAAACGAAATTTGGATCACACATTTTGATTTTTGAGAATGTTGGGCATTTCCTTAGTACTATGTTTGAATCAGAATGAATTGTTTTCTAGAGAAAGGTTCTACAAAAGGTATATGAAAATATTTTTTTAATATGGTCAATAATTGATCTCAATGGATATATTTTCTCGACATTAGTTGACTAGTCCAATTTTGATGGACTAACATCAAACAAAATCACTGGTGGGTTTATTCTAAAGGATATATTTAGTTGAATAACACACCCTTGGTCGATGATTAACCAAACAGGAAATTGACTTTGGTCGCTTGAACAAGTTCTATTGCCCAAATACTGTAGTATCAATCAAGAATTAAAACTTAATGTGTCATTTTTAGTTGCTTGGCTAAGAGCCAGTCAACTAAAACTGATACAAAGTTTGTGTCCTATGTCAGCTGTATTTGACCAACTATTAGTTACTTGCCAACCACATATCTTGAAACAATTTAGGATATCTCAAGATCTAGGAATGCATATTTTAAGTCCCTACCAACAATCTAGAACTTCCTAAACCGAACATAGGATGTTCTTGATATATAATATGGAAATAAGGAACTTACCCAAACACCTTGTTACAAGGTTGAAAGTAATAGGAACAAACTCTCTAGGTATGGTAGACTTATATACTTATCCTATTCATACAAAATCTACCTGTGAACCAAAAAGACATTACACATCCACTAAAGGTAGTCTTCAAGCTTGACAAGCCAAAAGATGAAATATTCACTTGCTTCAATCTTATCTTCAATTCACTCATTCAAACTTAGCATTGTCCAATGATCTATAGTAGATAATAGAATTGCACATTCAAGACAAGCTCATCAGTCTAAACCAACTTACTTAAAAACTATTGTCAAAAATCAAACCATTCATTCTAACCACAAGGGATAACCAAGATTATCCAACAAATATGACCTCCTCCACTTATATTATTATAAACCTTGGTCTGAGGGTTATGGTTCTATTGTGTTTCTGCCTTTTTTATTTGTATCCTTGTATTAACATAAGCAATAAGAATTCCTCTGAAAGGTAAATGCTTTCCTCTGAGATTCTACAATCTAACTTGGTAAATTGTCATGTACAAAAACTTGAAACTGCATGCTTCTATCTCACTGTAACTTAGTGACTAGTATTTTTATTTTTTGTTTTTTGCTTCTGCAATTTGATTATTTTTGTTCTAATTAACAGACGGCAGGTTCTTCCAGCAGTTGGACACCTTTTGGAAACTGTTCAGGTTATCTTGTCATGTTTATTTAAGCCCAGAGTTGTACTTATATAATTTCCATTATCAGTTAATTAGTGTACTGATTGCTATTGTCACGAGCAAATATTAGGACAGTCCTAATGCATGTCTGGAAATTCGTTTGAACTATGTGCCGTAACATTTTTTCTCTTACTTTGTGTCCAAAACCAGTATACATTCTTAAAAAATATATATTCTTGTAGATACTAATGCAGTGTAGAACTGTTGCGTATTGATAATTTGATATGCAGCTAAGGATGCCAAATAAGTGGAAGAATTTTCCTACTTCCTTACACTCCTATTCTCCTATCTACTTCAGATTACAAATTCTTTTGATATGCAAGCAGGTGAACACCAGCAGTAGAAAAAACTTCTACGTATAATTTTTGAAAAATTTCCTGCTTCCACTTGTTGGTTGTCTTTTCCCTGGTTTTAATCTCATAATTTTAATTGTTTGCTTCATCATTCTTCCTATTTCTCATTCTCGATTGAATTCTTACTCAGCTTGTAATATGCCTGAGTACCTGCTATCTGCATTAAGTAGTTGACATAACATACTTAATGAAATCTATTAATTTCCTATTCTAGCAATTTCAGGATGACTATTTTATTTCTGGTTCATTTTTAACATTGTACATTTATGACATTCTTGATTTAAGTTTACAAATGCGTCTAGTGGTTGACATTTCTTCTCATTGAAGGTTGAAGCAACATTTGTGGATGGGACAAAGTTAGTTACCATACACAATCCAATTGCATGTGATAATGGAAATTTAGAGCTGGCATTACATGGTTCTTTTCTTCCAGGTAGTGTGTCCAGAAGATTACCTGCTCAAACAATTGCACAGGCTTGGATTCTGCACACTCAATATATTTTTGCTGGTTGCTAATTCTAGATGACCTTTATTTTGAATATATAGAATGCAAAAACTTATACTTCAGCTCAGTTGGTTAATATTATTCCATGGTCTATTTAGTTGCAGTACTGAAATTCCATTTATAAGTTCTTCATTACTATCCCGTTCTATCCAACAAATAGATTCTCTTTAACATATACACTACATGAAGAAAACTTGGGGTTTTCTATGGAAACTTCTGTTTTTCTTATGGTTTACCTTGAGCTCTTAAATATGTCAGTTTGCCCCAGTTTGCATTCGATTTTAATTTTTTCCTAAATCTATTTTCCATCCATTTCTTTAGATGGGATGCACCATCTGCTATTTATTGGCTCGAACTTTTGTTGTTCAAAATCTAATAGAAATGTTTTTGATAATTTTTTCTTTTCCTGTTTGTTTTGTTGTGTACCTGTTGCCTCACATAACAGTTATATAAGACTTGTGAACCTAATGTTGATAAAGTAGTAATGCTGCCATGTACCTGAGCCAAAAGATTGGCATGGCTCCAGTTTGGAATGGAGAGTAAGAGTAACCATGTGTTTGGTACAAATCCTTGATAATTCTTCAAAGTGATGCTGGAAATACTTATACATAACACTCCTCTTTTACTTCCAGAAAGTAACTGACAGTCACACTCACAACTTCTGTGATTATATCCATGTTTTGGGGTGTTTTGGTTGCTTTTATTTTTCCAAGCTTAGACAGTTGAAAAAGCTACAGTGCTGTTTCTATTTTGCTTTATTAATTCTTAGGGATTTGTAAGATTCTAGAATTTCAACTAATAGCAGTGCAGATGCATGCATTTCCTTTCCAATAAAATAACACTATAAAAAAAAAAAAATGCAGTTCCTTCACTTGACAAGTTTCATGGGGATGAACATGATGACTTCCCTGGGGAAATAATTGTTGCTGACGGCAAAATTGTAATAAACTCTGGAAGGAAGGCAGTAAAGATAAAAGTCATAAACAGAGCAGATCGGCCCATTCAGGTGAAGTGTCTTGAATCCTCGTTTGCATCTTTACACAATTGTTCTATTGCTTGTTTGAACTTTTCACGGATGAGATTAGGGACTACATGCCTTGTTATTGGATGTAAATGCAAAGTGCCTACTTTAGTGGTGATACAAAGCAAGGTCCGCATTTTTTAGCTGACTGTGTGCATCATAGAGAGAACACAACAGGCCACCGGAATCTGTGAGTGGGATTGTGTGGAGATGAATCCCTGCAACAGGGACATGAGCAATACATTCCACTTGGGGGGGGGACTCATAGGGTGAGGTGAGAGAGTGGAGGTTTGAGTAGGGTAGTGTTAGTGTTGATAACGAATTGAAAAAAGGGGATACTTTCTTTTAGTCCCCTTTATATATTAATAGCATGTATAACTTAAACCAAGCATAGCAACATTGCCATAAACCAAGTAAAGCCAATCTAACTGGCGGAGTATAAAAAATTGTGCAAATTTAGAAAGGCAATGACGGTTGTGATCAGAGTTGTAATTACAGAGTTTGTCATGTCCGTATATAAGGTTGACCATTCGGTCTTCCATCACAAGTCCTTACAGGATACAACATGCACTAAGCAATATAAAATTACTGCAGAAAGAATTTTGAAAGAAGGGAATTTTGTTAGTTAGTACTAAAAGAAAGTATTTGCATATAGTTTGGACATTCTTGGAGAAACAAGCTTGATGATGCTAATGAATATCTCCAGTTGTATTTGTCAAAATTATTTGGGGTGGGCTACATGAATCTCATCCTTCGATGTTGTGTGGCACTAATGCTTCCACTGCTAAATTGCTACCTGACAATGATGAGCTTTGTTCCAATCTAAATATAAAAGTTATTGGGAAGGTGAAATCCTGCTTTATCTTCTATAACAATGTTAGAGATTTTCAAGATTTCTTTCAAGGCTTTCCAGAACGATGGAGAAAGAATAAGGGAGTTCATGCATGGTTTCCAAAATTAGAAATTTGAAAGCAGTGTCAGATACACCAAATTTATATTGTAAGATCATGAAAGATGCACATTGACTCCCTTACTTTCAGTCTTAGTAGACAGAATATCTCACAGCGCCTTCCTCCTCCAAACTACAGATGAAAGTGAGATATCAAACACCAGCATCTTAGTAAGTTCAAAAAAAATAGGATCAAGCCCAACAAAGGGCAAAAGATATAGCTCTTATTGTACTACCGCCTTCTCCTTTCCTAGCTCATGCCTAAACAACTAAAATTACAGCCAAGCCTCTGAGAAAGAAAAAATGCTTTTGCAATTTAGTCTCTATGATGAGGTAATCCATTTAACAACAACCAAGGTTCACAATCTCGAGTCATTCTAGAACTTGATCTTTGATCGGAATGATATTGTTTTGGTATTGTACTGACATTTTGATATATGCTTCCTATGGAAAATTAGAGGTTGAAGGGGAAAGGAGATGAAGAAGAAAATAAGACAATTATATATTTAACTTTGGATTTTGTGTTCTATTTGGAATGGTATAGGTTTGACATTATCTCATGGATATAAAATAATAATAATAATAATATTGTTTCAATTCATCTTGACCCCGTATTGCACCATGCTAAGAGGTGTCAAGCATTAGCATGATACGAACAATACGTTTTGACTGTGCCGCCGACACAATTCAAATCATGACAACAACCAAAAACATGAATGAGTGTGAGGCATGCAATTTCATGGGCACCATTAACTCCGCCCAACTACCCTTCACATCACGGGTTGCACCAAAATCCACCATTAGTAGCAATGTGTCAGCCATCCACCCCTTGGACATTAAAGTCCTTCATTACCACAACATAGAAGAAAATACGAACACCACAAAAGACCACTCCACCATCACCAATATATCTACTGCCTCCAAAAGATTAATGTTCTTATCAATAGGAAAGTTTGACCTAGGACTTGTGAAGAGGAAGAATTAAAGGTTGTACTGATTTTGATCATTCTGAAAGGGGTCTATGCCAATTACTTCTCTAACCTTGATGTAGTGTTCACTTGTTCTTCTCTAAGTTGCTTTTGCATTTATTGAATGTAACACAACAACTACTCATGCAAAGAACTCCATATCGAATGACCCCCTCTTGGAGAAAACAACACAAACATCCATCAATGCCTTAGTTGAAGCCCATCCCCTTATTCGGTATGGGAGTGACTTTTCTATTTTATCCAAAAATGTATAGTTCCCTGAGAGTTTATGCCCTTAATGATCCTCTTTGTTGTTATCATCTTTATTTGGTTGTCATTATCGTCCAACATAGTATGAGGCAAGTGTGACAAAGTTAATTAGTCTTGCAGACATTGCCTCGATCCCACTTTTGTCCGGCACCTTCACCTTTTGTTGCTCTAATTATGTCTAGATTCCTTCCTTTGTGCTAGATGACCAAAATGAAATGCTTCTTCGAAGCCTTCAACCTCGGTTAGATGTTTGCCCTCCTAACATTTTGCTATTGCTCTTTTGTGCCATCCACAAGTTCATAGAGATGGAGAGATAGACAATGTGAGAAATTAAATTACCTTGAATACTATGAGAAGATGAAGTGATATGCTTGAAGACGAAGCATAGAAGTCGAAGGGATGGTGCACTTACCAAATAGATACAATTCATCAATTTTCATCCATTTTAAAATTCAATTTCCACGTGAGAATTCTATAAAAAATAAAAAAAATCTCAAATAAACATGGGAGAATATGTTGTTTTATAAAAAAGTATGTTCAATTAATTATGCTTGGATATATTAAGCATGGAAGAAATAAACATGGGATGACCAACATAATTTATTAATGTATTAAACATATATGAATAATTATATATCAATTATACTTGTATAAAAATTATATTTATTTCAAATATATATAATAATCAATACCTCAGGTTGCGATTGTGGTGTTAGGTGTGCCAATTGGGCTCATGGAGCACCATGGTGTAGGCATGGAAGGCCATGCTCGACACAAGACTATAGCTCGACATGGCTTGTGGCTAAGTCCAACTTGCCAAATTTTCTTTTATATATATATTTAGTAAAAACTATTTTTTAATAATATAAATCCATTTTTGATAGTATCTATTCTTTTTTTTAAAGATTTTATATTTTTGTTCGTTTAAAAAATATTTTTTAAAAAATAAATATAAAGAAATTAAGGCTCAACTTAACTTACTTTGGTTCAAACTCGTGTTGTGTTAAAACCTGGGTTATCGAGTTATTTATGTTGTGCCAGACACAAGTTGAGTAGACTCAGGTTAGTCACGATGCAATATAGTTTTCTTGCTTGGCGCGAGCTGTGATTGGCATGGGACACCAATGTGTGGGATGTTAATAATATACTTGGATTAATTATATATAATTATTTGTTTAGATATAGTTTTATGTAATTGTACTTATAAGTTAATATACATTAATACAAATTAGAAACAATAATTTATATGTATACACTACATAATATATGTATCAATTGTTCTATTAATACTTATATGCATTAGTTAATACATATAATTTATATGTATTAATTATAAAAATTAATGTAATTACTTAATTATCAATGTTAATTAATATAAGTATCACTTCTTTGACTTAATATTAGTATTTAAATTCATCTTGAAACATTTGGGAGTGTACTAGTATATGCTAAGTGTTAGCACAAGGCGTATCAGATCATCTCCAACCACAATCAAAGATGGCGCTGCATTATTCATGCACCATCTTTGATGCGGGGAGGGCCCTCCTTTTTTTTAATCTTATTATATTATATAATTAATAAAATCAAATGTAATATATATTATTAAATATCATAAATAAAAATTAATTTGTAATTATTATTTTCTTTGTCCTCGTTATTTATAGTAATATTCATTATTTATTATAAATTTAAATTAAATGTATTTAGTAGCATATTTTAATTTTATTATTCATATTTGTAAAGATTTAATTTATTAAAATTTTATTTTTAATTTATTTAATATACTTTAATTATAATTACATTTATAAATTATATCATTAATTTCATAAAAAATACAATAAAATATTAAAATTTTTGATATGCATAAATGTAAAATGCATCACCTATTAGACATACAAAATAAAAATAGTAATGACACTAAATCAAAATATTACTAATAAAAACTTAAAAATATGAGTAACACTAAACCTAACAAACAACTACAAATAAAAA
>JBBUKS010000029.1:9488557-9503538 GCA_038050645.1 Hedychium gardnerianum
CTAGACAATGGATTTAGCGTTCGAACTCTTCTTCGGATAGGAGGTTGTAATCCACTCATGAAATAGCCAATATACTGTTCTTTTGGGAGACGTGGAACTTGTGAAGAAATCAACTCAAAGGCTTCAATAAATTCTTCCACATGTCCAATTTGTTTTAATGCTGTCAATTCTTCAAAAGGATTTGCATGTCTACGCCTTCCATAACGAGCAATGAGAGCGCGTTTAAGTTTTTCCCAGGTTAGATTAACTTCGGTCTCCTTAAGAAGATTAAACCAATGAATGGCGTGGCCTTCCATACTTACATGTGCCAACTTGACCTTAACTTCATCAGAAGTATTTTGGATTTCGAAATAAATTTCAGCCCTAGTAATCCATGCCACTGTATCCCAACCATCAAACATTGGTAATTCTACTTTCTTAACAGACATCCTGTACTCCTCCAATTGATCACTTTGATGTTCTTGAGGCTCAGATTGAGATGACTGATCAGCAGAAATGGATGCCCCCTTCAATGGTGTTGTTTCAACCTGTGTTTCTAATTGCTTGCTGATCTTTACAAGAACCATGTTGTACTTCAGACATCAATTGTTGCATAATACCTCTGATTTCTTCCATACTTCCTTCTTGCGTCACCATCCTCTCTTCCAAAACATTAACCCTATCTGACATCTTTGGCATTCCTTCTAAGCATACAACCCCTCTTACATCCGGCAGGTCAGACCAATATTAGGGTTCCAAAACTCAGAATAAAGAAACACACAATTGTATTAGGGTTACACAAACAATCTGGTAAAGAAACTCTGTTCACCAGTCAAAGCCATAGCCAAAGCTAATGCTCTCTCCTGAAAATAGTTCTTAGATTCCCCTACTAACTTCCCACTAACTTATAACCACACATATACTCTGAAACATGAAAACATAACTGCCACAGATATATAACTGACTCTACAATATAAACTGCCTACTATATATTAATGTTAGTCTGCCCCTTTTGTGTTTTAGCCCTCCCGGAATATACAATCTATGTCTTGGGCTTGTTTCCCCCATGATCCAGATAATCCAACATGTTTGCCCCATAACCCAAGTTCACATCTGGAATTGGGTTTCTATCATATTCATTGTTGCAGAGGAAATCCATTCAAAAGACTTGTTCCTAATATCTCACTTCATCATCTTATTTGTCAGCATGCTAATCTGATGCCAACGAATTGATGCCTGCATTCTCTGTCAAGTCTTTCTTAACTTTTATTCTGCATGCGTGCCAATACTATGTTTTCATTTTCAAGATGGTTATGTCTTAGTCTGCTGTTGTCTTTTCCTAGTTCATGTGCAAGCCGGAATAGATATTTAAGTGGTTAATATTTATGCTCCATCTTGTGGGGTGTGTGTGTGTGTGTGTAAAAGGGTGATGGGGGTTTGGAATATTAGGTTAATATTATTTTAGATTTAGTATTTTGTTGTTAGTCCTATTATACTATGTAATGGATTAGAGTAACGGTCCACATAATATTCCTCTTCCTCAAATTTGCAGCACCAAACTCATTTTCTAAAAGGATCAATAATATTGAAATTGGTTGTCAAAGGATAATTGGATTTGTATTAGCTAAGTTAACTACTTAGGGAATTGTTTAGAAATTCATCGAATGTGTGTAGTACTTTTAGTTTTATTGGTGCATATATTTACTCTAGCTTTGAGGAGGCGGTTTGAAGTAATTATATGAGAGTAAGGCAGCCATCCCTAGCTATATGCTCTCACTTTTTCTTACTCAGTACAACAGCGTATTAAATCAACTCGAGTAATAATGTAATATGCCTAAAATGTGAGATGTTTGTTTTATTCTTGCAACTGTGTCGGGGTTTGAAATGATCCTTTAGCCTTTGTGTTCTCTCAGATATTTTGATAATGCTTTGTTGCAAATCTGTATACCCTTTTGAAACTCATTGGATTTTGCAGGTTGGAAGTCATTATCACTTCGTTGAGGCGAACCCATACTTGGATTTTGATAGAAGAAGGGCTTATGGTATGAGATTAAATATATCTGCAGGGACAGCTGTGCGATTTGAGGTTATGCCTACTAATATGCTTTTAGCAGGCATTTGAAAATTTCTATTTGCTAACTAATTCTTAATGAAGTGCTAATTTGATCCTTTATTCAGATCTGAGTTGCCCACTCTCTAATCAATTATTACATTGCATTTTGCACTAATTGATACATAATTTTCCATATGCTTCAGTCTGGCATTTCTAAAGAACTGAAATGGGCATTAAAAGAACAGTATACATCATAACAAATTAGTTAACTAATAAGACTCAAGATGATACCTTACAACTGAAACACCCTATGTGGGACTCACAACACAACTAATAACTGAACATAATAACTCTAATAGTCTTGTATCTCTACAGTCCCAAACTGGATGATATACAACTTTAGTGCTTCTGTAACTTATCTATTCATAATTAGGCATATACAAATAGAGCAGTCCATTTATATTGTCAAGTATTAAATCTGGGTATTCGTTGGCCTGCCTATTGCAATCTGTTTAGTCTACTAAAGAAGTGTTTTTTTTGTAACCATATCCTTCATTCTATTTGACATTTTGTTTTTCAAAAAATTATACACTTTTCCAGCCAGGAGATTCTAAAGAGGTAACCCTGGTCAGTATAGGAGGTAGAAAGATTATCAGAGGTGGAAATGGATTGGCAGATGGTGCTGTTGATGATTCTCAAATAGAGAAGCTGTTAGAGGATCTCATAGCAAACAGATTTAAGCATGCAGATCACCCAAATTCCAGGTGGAGATTCTCTATATTACACTGAGCCTGGTTAGCTTGAGTCAGTTACTTTGCCTGATCAGTTGTCGATACCTTACATTTCTTTCAGTGAAGGTGTTGTTGGAGCAGCTGCTAACCTCACCTTAGAAATTCCACGAGAAACATATGCAAACATGTATGGCCCTACTACTGGGGATAAAATAAGGCTTGGTGACACTCAGCTCTTTGCGGAAATTGAAAAGGATTATGCAGTCTATGGCGATGAGTGTGTTTTTGGAGGTGGAAAAACTTTACGTGATGGAATGGGACAGGCTACTGGCCATCCATGCTACCGTTGCTTAGATACAGTTATCACGAATGCTGTTATCATTGATTACACTGGAATTTACAAGGCAGATATCGGTATTAAAGAAGATATAATTATTGCTATTGGAAAGGCGGGAAATCCAGATGTCATGGATGGTGTCCATGCAAACATGATCGTTGGGGTATTTGTTTCCTAATCCAATAAAAAACTTTGTATCCTTGTATATGAATAATAGAACATGGAGTTTAACAAAATTGTGGAATGTATAAATATTTATGCAGGTCAATACAGAAGTTATTGCTGCAGAGGGCATGATAGTGACTGCAGGAGGCATAGATTGTCATATCCATTTCATCTGCCCCCAATTAGTACATGAAGCAATATCAAGTGGTCAGTTCTTGTACTTGCTTCTGATTATCTTGATCAATAAGTATCCATGAACTTCCTTGGAGAATGTTAGCAATTCAACCTACAATAACATCTACAATAAGATATGTTTAAGTTTTGACCAGTATACAATCATGTAGATACTGTGCTTTATTGACAAATTCTATCAGGTTTGTTTCATCTTATTTTTTAAAACCATAGATTTGGGTCCTTAATGTTCGTTGGTCAACAATAGATTCTTTATTAGAAGAGTCAAATGGAATAGAGAGGCCTAAGCAAACATAATGCATTAAAAGAATTGACTTAATCGATTAGGGTATTAGTAGTGAGACACTTGCATATAACTCAATGTAAGGATAAGATCCACTGATCTTATCCGACTTTGTTCCTGTAATCCAGTCCTATTTGGTTTATTTCACCTTAAAAACAAGTATACTTAAGCCTACTTTAAGTAGAGTTTGAAGAAGTCTTGCCAAAACATAAGAAAATCAAGTGAATAATAAACAGTATGATAATAGGAGTTCTGACTGTATGGTTTTGATCTATAGTTGACGCTAAGATGGAGTAATGGGAGTCAAACACATATTTTGTATAAATGTTGGCTTCAACGACACCGAATAAACTAGATAGATAATTCTTTTATATAGTTTTTCATAGGATTGCTATTAGTTGTGACCCTTAATATTATATTGTTGTTATTCAAAGAGAATTATGCTCACATATATATAGGTCTTGGACATTAATGCCCGATGACATAAATCTTATGTAGGACCGAGCTATATTTAATCCTCATTAACTATTAACTCAATTCCCTTAAAGCTAGAACATTGATCTAAATCTACATTTCATTTGTCGAATGGAGTTTTATCTAGTTGACCATGACTCAAGCTTGATAAGCTATTCAATGAACAAGTTAAAAACAAAATCATAAATTGGGTTTTGTAATTGAGGTAAACTTAAGCATATTTATTATTTTAATAAATATATGCTTGGACATGATCAAGCTATGAGTAGTTTACAATCTAATGGAGTGGTGGAGATTAGGGCTGAGCAATCGGTTAACAATCGAACCGATTAAATAATTTAAACCGAACAAATCAAACTTTTTTTTGGACAAATTGAATCGATTGAACTTTACCACGAAAACTGAACAAATTGAACCGACCGAAACATTAGTTGACTACTATTAGATGGAGTTGGGAGTCGGGATTGGAGTAGACGGTTTTTAAAGTTTTATAAAAAAAAATTAGTTAAAGTACAACAATCGATTGATCACACCATATCAGTCGATTGCTACCAACCAATTCAGTTTAATCGATTTAACTGAAGTTTGAATTTAAAAATCGAAACTAAACCGAGTAAACCGAAATAACTAACATTTTTTACTTTTTTAAAAATGAATTTTCGAATTCAGTCTCGGTCATTTCAGTTTAATTGAGATTTTCCTCACCCTTAGTGGGGATGTGGGTGTTATTTGTGGGCATTGTCTGCTAGTTTGCTAGAGAATCCCAAATTTTATGATTTTAGGAGGAAAATTTTAAACCAAAATGAAGCCTACAAATTTCCAACTCTAACTATATTGATAAATTTGGTTTGGTTTAAACAAAAAATAAAAATATATTTTAAAACTTTCTAATACCAAAAGTTCATGAAATAATATATTAAAATTATATATATATATATATATGTATGTATATATATATATGCATTTTCTTTCTTCCTCATTGAGGAAATAAGATGTTTAAGTGGTATGCTATAGGTATTTTCTTATTAGAACTCCTTCTAACGACCCACGTTTTCTTTCTTCATTTCCAATTGGACAATCCATTAATCCAATTTTTTTTGACTTATTCAAATCATTATAGAATTATTATCCAATGCTCATTCCATATTTTCTCCCTGGTAAGAACTATTCAAATAATCTATGTAGCTTCGACCTCTCTCGCAACTATAACTTGAAAAAGTCTTCTTGTTAAATGACGAATCTCTAAATACTTTAGGCTCATAAGGGATTTACTTGCCTATATATTATTCTATTTGATCTTTTAGGCCCTTATTTACCACGATGATTATATATATATATATATATATATATATTCCCTATTTTTCAAATTGAAGAAAATTTGATAATTGGTGATTTTTCAGTTTCTCATTTTGAATACACATTTGCTAAGGGTATGATATTTTTCACATTTTCTAGTGACACTATGAATAAGAGTTGTATCTAGCTTCTCTTGTTAATGCAATCGTGACATTTATTTTGTATTCGATTCGTGTATGAAGTTGTGTATATGGAGATTTGGCATGACAAGGTTGGAGATTGACTTGACGACTTGAAGATTGTTAGAGATTGGAGAAGGATGGTATGACACATCTTAGGGATAGCAGGATGAGGAGTATCGAGTTGTAGCTTAGGAGACGAACTATGTAGGTGAAGGGTAAAGGATGACATGTGGAGTGAGCCTAGAGTTCAATGCATTCGAGGGATGAATAACCTAATGGAAGATGATCTTGTAGGCAAAGAGAAGGCAAGGTAAAACTCTAGTTGAGAGTTGAGAGACTTGAATATGGGGAAAGCTAGTTCTCAACTTAGGTAAAAATCGACCATTAGGATGGTCGTATTCGATGATCGAGTCAATTGAAGGTAGTGTTCACCTTAAATCGATTGTGGTTGAGCCGACTAGGTAGTTGATTCAAGTTGATTAGCTAAAGGACAAAATTAATGAATACCAATTAATTATTAGAGGCAAGCATTTGGTTAAAAACCGAACCGACCAAACCAAATTTGTTAAAACCAAATTAATCAATTTTTTTCTATCAACCGATTGATTTTTTACTATTAAAATTGAACATATCGAATCAATAAAAAATGGATTAATTCAGTTGGTAACCAAATTAACCATTTTTGAAAAAAAATATATTAAGGCTTTTCAATAAAAATTTAACCAATTTAATAAAAAAATTAAAAAGCCTTAATATATATATTTTTATATTATTTAATAAAAAAATAATCTGTTTAATTGATGTTTAAAATTTATAACCGAAATCGAATCGATTTATCCGAAATAACCGATATATTTTTTTTAAAAAAATTGAACTTCTGAATTGGCCGGACCGAATTTCTAAATTAATTTGATTCAATTGGTTATTTTGGTTGAATTGAAATTTTGTTCACCTCTATTAATTAAATATATAACAATTATATATGTATATGCGTAGCAATTAATTATCAATGTTAATTAACTGTGTCAACTAAATATATGTATGTATTATATATATTTATTAATTAGTTGTTTAATAAAATTCTACCTTGTTTTTTAGGAAAAAAGCATGTAACTTTCATGTAAAACTTAACATGGTGACCTCAACCTCATCTCCGTTGTTTGATTCACTTCTTGCAATTGCCAATTGTGACTATGACAACTTCATGATATGGTAAAACTCCCTCTTGTGACCTTACCTCACTTTGCTATTGATGTTCTTCGATTCCTCTTCCTCCACATCCATTGAGTATCTTCATCATTCTTCGTTGCCCAATACTCCACTTTTATAGTGTCTTCTTCCTCATCTTCCCACTATGATTGGCACAAAAACTTTCAACCATATCACCTTATTCCTTGTTTTGGTCACAGAATTGAATAATAAATTTTGGACATGTCAGATGGCACAACTTGAAATTCTGAACCATAAAGAGGATGCTTATACTAAGATGATGTGAGCCTAGTTTGCCGTTGAATTGCCACTAAGTACAAGCACAAGTAATTTTTCATAGGAGTTCATTTGGAAGATGGAGAAAGTGATGGGAAAAAGAAAAAGAAACAGTAATGGGTGATGATGAAGATGCGGATGCTTTGATACTTTTGTTTTTTTTTGGAAGGTAAATATATTATGGAATCAAGAAAGATATGTACATACTAGGTGTTCAAAGATCTAAACACTGATGCAAAAACGTAATAATGCTCACGCCAAGTGCCCCTCATCGTCGTCCCCTCTTCTAGCCTTGTCATCTATTATTTATTATGTATGGCGAGCTAGAAACTCTAGTTTCTTTGGTGAGGGGCAGTTAAACATTGAGAGGATTTTCAAGAGTGTGCAACTTCATGTATACCGGTCCTTGGGAGTTTACTCTGAATAGATACTTTGTCAGACATGAGTAACTCCTAAGGACTAGCTCTTGTACTCTTGGTTCGTGCTATACAATTTTTTATTTATCCAAAAAAAAGATCTAAATACATGTGTTTGGATCTTAATGAACAACCTATCAACACTTGGCACATCTCTATTAAAATTACATCTATTCCTAGCTTGCCAAATAAGATAAATCATACACAACATAGCTAAGAATCGTGCCTTTGTGAGTCGACCTTTCCCGCAAAGTCTTCTCTTGAAGACTTGTAGCATCCGCTTTACAGCGTTCATCTCTTGACGCATAGCCAACCAAACCTGCACTTTGGCCCATAAGGCCATGCTGATCGGGCATTGAAAAAATAAATGATCAAATGTCTCGTTCGCTCCTTTGGCACAAAGGACACATCTTGCACATCATATAGTCTTGTCGGTCCTTGGTCCATAGTTGTTCTTGTGCGAAGAGCCACAAGGTGAAGCTATGTTTCAGCATGAGGTAAGGCTTCCCAACAACAGCTGCCCATGCTTGATCAGCACCTCATGGACGAAAGAAATCATACTCCTTGGAGGATCTCTGCTGATCATCCAAGTACCACCCAACAAGGACCTCAGCAACCCGCTCTGGTGATGCAGCATGTGCAAGAATACTATCTCGAATCTGCAACAACCTCTTGACAAATGGGGAGTCCAAGGCCTTCACTTGCCACGTTCAAAGATCGGTTCACTCCACGTATTGATGGTGGATCCACCCAACCCACAACTAGTCCTTTTGTTGGATGTTCCAAAGTGCACGATTGAGCAGTGCTGAATTCCATGTCCGAAGATCACATACACCATAGCTCCCTTCCTCTTTCGGTAGACACATCATAGCCCAAGAGACCGGAGGATGTTTGGACGTCCAAACGAAGGATCTGCAGATGGTGTATAACATGTCAATAAACCCACACGAAACTAGCAATATGGAAAGCCAAAAGCATTCAACGCCTTGCAAAACTGTCTTGACCAGTTTCAATTTTCCAGCATAGGACAACGTGTGCTTCGGCCATGAGGTTATCTTGCCCACCACAACATCAATCAGCAGTCCATAGTTGGATGTACGAAGCTTTTCCGCTGCCAATGGAATGCCCAGATAGCGAAAAAGAAACTCCCCTTACTGGAATCCAGTAAGCTCCAGCAGCCGGTCCGCAGATAGTCCCAGCAATGTAGATCTTGGATTTCTGCAGATTGGCTTTCAAACTAGCAGTGTGTCCAAACAAACGCAGATTATATAGTAGACTTATCCGCCCTTACAGACAACAAAATATCATCGGCATACGCTAAGTGGGTGATACCGCAGCGGCACACATCGGATGCAAATGGAATCCCAGTTGTCGCCGCTTGTCGAAGAAAGTGAGAGAACACTTCAAGACATAATCCAAACAACATTAGAGAGAGTGGATCCCATGTCGAAGACCTTGTGCCCTTTTGAAGTGGCCATATATCACACCATTAAGACTCACCGAGTACAAAGTGGTTGTGACACATTCGACTATCCAATCGATGTAGAGCTGCGGAAACCCGAACCCATATAGTGCAGTTACAAAAAACCGTGTGAAATGCCTTTTGAAGATCCACTTTAAGCAACCCATATCCACTCAAACTCATCTAATGGGTGTACCTACTTCCAACTTGAACACTGAACCTGTTGTGTGTTACATTGGATTGGATGGTTGCTGATTGAGCGGGCGTTGATATAAATTTTTATACTGTTTTCTAATATTTTCAATATTAGAGAGCTAAAATACAATGTTTATAAACGATCTGTTGCTAGTAGCTATAAAGTATGATTTGATGAAGGATAAGCATCATGAAGAAAATACTTGCACAATTGCAAAATTACACGAGTTTGTTGTTGATATATATTCATTCAAAATATAGATGGGACCTGAGTCCTTAATTAGTTGTACTGGGACATATTAAGAATGAAGTGCATAGGGTTTTGTTGTGATGTAGGCTGGCTGCGCACTGTTCAAATTGATGACTGACAGAAAGTGTAGCATAGTATACCATGGGAATTCACTGTTTCTGTTCAAATTGTGACCGACACAAAATGTTGCATAGTATACCATGAGATCTGACTGTTTCCGTTCAAATTGATGACTGACAGCATAGTATACCACTGGAATTGACTGTTCTTAATTGTTCTCTTTCGCCCTAACATACTGTCACATCTGCAAGACTGTTCCAACTAATTGACTTCAATCACTTTTTTTCTAAAACAATAAAATTTTATTGTAAACTTGTGATTGTTGTGGATGAGTTATTCATGCTTGTTATTATTGGATTTTAATACGAAGAACATTATGTGGTTAGGTATAACAACACTAGTTGGAGGTGGCACTGGACCTGCGCATGGGACTCGGGCAACCACTTGTACACCAGCTCCATTCCATATGCAGTTGATGCTGCAATCAACTGATGATTTTCCAATCAATATTGGGTTTACTGGCAAGGTACTAGTCGTATTCCACCTCAAGTTACTATATAGTAATGGTGATTGCTGCTAGATTTTTTTTTAATGCCAAAATCTTTGCTGAAAATTGAAGAAAATAAAACAGGCAATTAAATGGTTCTCTTTGCTTCTGAGCTTGCTTCACCTCAAATCACATAGTGTTAGTTTTGAAGCAAATCTGAAGTTCGATTGTTCTAAGAGAATTTTTGATGTTTACCGTCAACATATTAGCTATGCTATGTTCATTCAACTCAGAGGTTTTTCCTTCGTCAGCAGTATCACCATCATGAATGATAAATACTATGATTTCTTTTAAATATTCACCACCTGTATCCAGGGCAATAGTGCAAAACCAGAGGGACTAGTTGAGATCATTCAAGCGGGAGCTATAGGCCTTAAGCTGCATGAAGACTGGGGAAGTACCCCTTCTGCGATTGATAACTGCTTGGCAGTTGCTGAAGATTTCGATATTCAGGTAGATGTCATGATCTCTTCCTTTGATTTTTTTCCCCTGTATTCTTCTTGACATTTGTTTATTCTTAGGTCAACATACATACGGACACACTGAATGAGTCAGGATGTGTAGAACATACTATTGATGCTTTTAAAGGTAGAACCATACACACGTATCACAGGTAAGCAAAAAGACTTGGTAATCAGTTAATATACATTGGTGTTTTGGTTAAGTAAAAAGCTCTAGTATATATATTGGGCTCGATCCCTTATTATATCGTCATTTTTTTTAAAATAAATTTTATCTTATTTTATTGTTGCTAACTAAGTCTTCATTGGTCTCCTTCTTATTCTATTAGTGTGCGTATTTGTTATAATCTCACATTGCCTAATTGAGGGCATTTATTAGATACCTAAGTACGTGGTGTGCACCATCTTAAAAGTGTCTCTCACATTTTTCCCTCAATAGACGCAACTTCGACTTTTTCTTTAATGTTCTTATTTTTTATCCCATCCATCCTCATAAGCTCGTATACCCACTTTTAGATCCTTATCTTTGCGACTCTCATTTTTACTCGTGTGTTCATTTCATAGCCAACTTTCAGTTTCATATAAGATAGCACATTAACTATCATTTTATAAAAACTTAAGCATTAGAGGTACCTTATGATCACAAAGAATATTTGAAATCCTCCTCCATTTCAACTATGTTGTCTGTATCCTATGTAAAATATCTCAATCAATCCTTTTACTAAAATGATCTTAGATAGTTAAAACTCTTGGTTTCATATTACTCGTCATCTCCTAGCTTAACAGTTGTCTTACTATGTCTAATACTGCTAAATTTAAATTTCATATATTCTGTCTTTATTCTACTAAACCTAAAAAATTTTACTTCCATGTTTTTCACCAAGATTCGAGTGTAACATTTACTCCACGTTTCTCATCGACCAAAACAATGCCATGCAAAAAAATATGCACTATGATAACATATTTTGGATGAGTTCTCAGTGTGTATCCATGACTAGTGTAAAAAGGTATGGACTTGGAGTTGATCTTAATGTAACCTTATCTTTATATGAAACACTTAAGTTAATCTTGGAATCTTCACTTTGTCATTACGCCTTTATACATATTCTTAATTATTTAAATATACATTACACTAACACCCTTCAATTCTAAAATTCTCCACCTAATTTTCCTCGGGATTCTATCATGTTTTTTCTAAGTCAATAAATACCATGTGTAAGTCTTGCTTTTTTTCCTAATACTTTTCTATAACTTGCATGAGAAGATGTACAACTTCTATTATTGACCTTTCGGACATGAATTCAAATTGATTTTTCGTCTCCTTGGTTTTTTTCTATTGCTTTTTTTTCGTCAAAATTTCATAGTATAACTCATTTGCTCAATGTCCCTATAATTCGTATAATTTCCTTTGTTTTTATGCATGGAGAGTAGAGTACATTCCCTCTATTAATCATATGTTTTCTTCATTTTTAATATCAGGGTTAAATAACTTTGTACGAGGCTTCCTAGGCACTTTCATACCTTTATTGGAATATCATCCGGTTCACATGCTTTCCCATTTTGCATCCCATTTAATGTCTATTCTACTTCTAAATTTTAAATTTTTCAATAAGAATTTAAATTTCTATATTCCTTTAATTTATTTAAGTTTCCTAAACTAAGTTGGACATCTAAATCGTTATTAAAAATTGATTAAAATATCTCTTCCATCACTCCTTTATTTCCTCATCTTTCACTAGTACTCTATTAGATTTATATTTAATGTATCTTATCTGAGTAAGGTCCTTTATTCCCCTCTCTCTTGCTTTAGCTATTTTATAGATGTCTCTTTCCCTTTTTGTATCAAGTTGTTGATACAAGCGCTCGAAAGCTTCATTTTTTGGTTTCATTCATTGCTTTCTTGACTATTGCATAATTTTTTAAAGTTTTTCTTCAAGTGTATAGTAACTTATAGGTAATCATTTTTCCGCCAAATTTCTCTTGTACTTTGTTATTTCACCACCAAGATTCTTTATATGGTGGTGCCTATCCTCTTACTCATCGAGTATGTTCTTGACTAATGTTTTCAAATTTGATGTCATCTTATCCTATGTCATAGTTGAATCGTTACGTATTTCTCCTAATACTTATGCTCTTACCACCTCCTTAGAGATATTTTGCTTTCCATCCTTTTTTTAACTGTCACTATGCTTGAGGCACGTATCTAATATCATTAACCTATGTTGGGTGGTTAAGTTTGTTGACCTTGCAATATTGACAAGTTTTTAATAATCTCTCTTCCTGAACATAAGAAAGTCAATTTGTGATATTGTTTTCACTTTTGAATGTAACCAGGATCTTTTTCTTGGAAAACATATTAGTTATTATAAGTTCATATGCTATCGTGAATTTAATATAGTGGTGGCCACTATGCATCCTATCATATTTTTCATTATTACTCCTACGTGCCCATTTAAATCTCCTTCTATTACAATCATCTTATTAGTCAAAATTATTTGTACTATCTCATCTAGGTCTTTCCAAAATTTATATTTGATGTCTTTATCTAATCTTATGTAAGATGAATATATGCTAATTACATTAATAATTTCTTTTACTATCACTATCTTAAGAGCTATAATTATCTCCCTAATTACTTTCGCTATTTTATCCCTTAACGAACTATATATAATAATGTCTTTTCTCTGTTTCTTGTTTATTCTTTTTGTGTGTCATAACTTAAAAGTTGAGTTCTTTATATCTTTGTCCCCCTGCCAATTTTGTCTCTTATAAGCATAAAATATTAATTATTCTTTTAATAATCGTATATACTACCTCTTTTTCTATGTCAGTGAATGTTCCTACGTTCATGTTCCAAATTTAAGATAATTAGTATTCATACAATGTCTGTTGCGAAATTTGGTGTGAGAACTCTTACATATTTAACACTACACACAAATTCTCATGGATATGCAGTTGTCCTTTCTAAGACGTTGAGAGGTAGTTGTCATTTTTTAGACATTGCAGTCCGATCGCAATGAGTTTCTTCCAGTGAACAACCTAACATTAGTATAATAGTTTGATAATCCACACGTAACATTTGCCTTGTTTGATGTTGGTTCATAGCAAAAGAAAAAGCTTTTTCTTTGTGGTGACCATGGTTCCAAGTGTTGAGCCATGTTGGTTGATATGGATGGGATTTAAACGCAAGACTCAGCACAATGGCACAACATGGTAGAACAATGGAAAAAAATGAGAGAAGGGAATGACTGAGATGAAGAAGGAAAGGAGTGCGACAGTTGCAAGAGAGAGTGAGAGAGAGAGAAGAAAATTGAGGGATAAAAGGGACGATAGGGAGGAAAAGAGGTGTAATAAATAGAAGTAGGCAGGAGGTTTGTGTCAACAATTGATAGGGATGGTCGGTGGCGATAGGCAATGGTGTGCGACAAGTAGGTGTTCCACATGATCGGAGAGGGATCTATGTATAAAAAGAAAGAGAGGAGAGAGGAGAAAATAAATAATTTGTAACCTTTTAATATATATAAATTTGGTTTAATTTTACGAGCTCGATTTGAACTTGCTTAATCCTAATCACCATATCTATTCATGGACTTCACCTAATTTTAAACCGACTTCTACTCTATCTTCAAAACAAAATATTAATTTAATTTAGTTTAAATACTCATATAAAAAATAAGTTAAAATGCAAAAATTTAATACATGACATCAATGAACTGTTTTTTTTTTAAATGCAAGCAAGCAATGAGAAAATTAATGTTCAACAAGATTGGGTCGAGCTTCTTTTCTTTTGTGTTTTATCTCAACTTTATTTTGAGCTTCAATGATAAATTAGAGTTGGACAAGACACTTTGATTAGTCAAAAGAATAATTTATTTATTTTATTATTTTAATTCATTACAATGAAATATAAGACACTGATTAGAATAGTTTTAAAATAAACTCAAGTTGAAGGATAAATTTTTTTTTTTGATTTTATCAAAAAAAATCTTAAATTCCAAATTTGATTAAATCAATTTCAAGTCAAATATTCAAATTTTATAGAAATCTTATTAAATAAAGTAAATTTATTTACAAAATTTAAAATATCTTTTAAGCTTAAAATATAAAATTTAATTTTCAAATTTTGAAGACTACCTTATCTTTTTATTTTTTGTTCACTCTAATAATTGTAGTTTCATGACAGAAACAAAACCAAACTAAAATCAAACTTCGAGATTTTAAATTATTTTATTTCATCTCATCTAAGAGCAGTGACTAAAATCTCGTGCCGAATCGCCCAGTACAGGCGAAACGTACCGTTCGGCTCGCACACCGAAACCAGCACCAGCACGCCCGAGGTTTCGAAGCTCACGGCCGACCTCAGAGGCGTTGTGCGAGCCCCGCCGCCGGCGGCGTCGCGCGACGAGTCCGCCA